>VMDR010003326.1:55270-73825 GCA_007922815.1 Macrotus californicus
GTATATAATCATATAATCTGTATATAATTTTTATAAATTTTACTTATATAATTGATAGAATTTTATATAACTATCTCTTAATATTAAAGTTACAAACAACACTTGGAAAAAAGCATTGTTTTATTAAGCATAGATCTTATATAAGGTTAGGAAAGTCTTCACACAAAGGAGGACTGACCATGTGCTATGTGTGCGTTTTCGGCGCAGCACCTCGTACAGCGGAGTGTTGCGGTGGAAAGAGCGCTCGTACCGAAAGGGTTAAATGAAAAAAGAAATTAAATTGCAATTTCTTAAGAGAAGTGTTGTAAGCGTTTGGGCAATATCATATATGAGCCAACAAGGGCAGAGGGAAATCTAACATCCAAGAGAAGGAGGCAAAAGGCATGGGGACAAAAATTAAATCTTGCACTAACCTAGTTGTCCACCCTTACTTAAGTCACACCCAATATCCAACAAATTCTGTCTACGGGGGACTGAGGACTATCATTATTTCTTATAGGTGGGGCTGGATTTTTTTTACTGTTGTCACCTTAGCACTTACCACAGTGCCGGCACACAGTAGGTCTTCTTGCCTAAAATCACATGGTCAAAAAGTAGCAGAGCTGAGATTCAAACCCAGCCAGTTTAGCTTTGGGGTCTGAGCTCTTAAACACTGTGCTCGTATAAATGTTTGTTGAATATGTGAATGAGTAAATAATTTGTAAGAAATGAAAGGCAAATATTTTACATCAGAAGACTTTAGCTTCTTACAGTGCAGTTTGTTGCTTCGGCTGTTGAGGGGTTCTGGTCCATTCACATCTTTACTCTTTTCATTATCTTCAATGGGTCGGAAATGAGCCAAAGTTCTCATGAATCCACGGAAGTTTACCTGGTCCTCTCTGATTGAGAAACAACAAACACCACGTCAATCAGGGTGATCATCCTTTATGAATTCAATATACTGGCAATAATTTAACAAAGTCTCTTTCCATATGCACAGTACAATACTTTAGTGCTCATGAAAATATCTTCATTGATGTCTCACCCAAACCTTGTGAGGCAGGTACTATTATTCCCATTTTATAAGTGATTAACCAGGGGCAGAGTCACCTATTGAATATTCTTCTCTCTCTTTTCCCAAAGAGGATTTCGTGTAGCTCCAGGGCTATGATATCAGGCAAGCCAGGATTCAAACTCACTGTTTTAGACTCTGCAGCAAGCAGCAAGGTGGTCATTTCAAACCAATGACTCCCAACCACCTCCCATGTCTCCCCTGCAGTCACATATACCTAGTGATATTTTAAGGTAAGGTATACTATGGAAAAGCTGCTTTTAAAATAAAGTTTAGCCCTGGCTGGTGTGGCTCAGTGGACTGAGAACCAGCCTGTGAATAAAATGGTTGCATGTTCGATTCCCAGTTAGGGCACATGCCTAGGTTGCAGTCCGGGTCCCAGGTTGGGGGTGTGTAAGAGGCAACTGATGGATGTTTCTCTCACACACTGATGTTTCTTTCCTTCTCTTTCTCCCTCCCTTCCCCTCACTCTAAAAATAAGTAAGTAAAATCTTTTAAAAAATAATAAAGTTTATTTTGTTATAAAAGCAATAAATACATTTTTGAAATTTGGGAAAAAAGAGAGAAAGAAAAAACCATTCCTGTTCTCACAATAAACTATAACTATCATTAATATTATTTTCTTCCAGTAATTTTTCTATGCTGTTTGGATAATTGTGAATATATTGCATATGTAATTTTATATCTTGCTTTCTACTTATTTATTTTTAAGTTTAAATTTTATTTTTCAATTACAGTGTACATTCAATATTATTTTATATTGTTTGAAGTGTACAGCACGGTGGTTAGATACTCATATACTTTACAAAGTGTTCCCCCCAATATTTTCGGTACCCACCTGCACCATACATATAGGGTGGGGCAAATGTAGGTTTATGGTTGTTCATATGGGAAATAATACAATCATTAATACATAAATAATAATACAAAAATAAACTGTGTTTTCACATACTCACAACTATAAACCTACTTTTCCCTAACCCTATAGTTATTATAATATTATTGACTATATCCCCTATGCTGTACTATTCATCCCGTTATTATTTGGTAACTACCATTTCGTACTTTTTATTTATTTTTTAAAAATATTTATTTATTTACAGACAGAGGGGAATGGAGGGAGAAAGAGAGGGAGAGAAACATCAATGTGTGGTTGCCTCTCACACTCCCCTACTGGGGACCTGGCCTGCAACCCAGGCATGTGCCCTGGTTGGGAATCCAATCAGTGACCCTTTGGTTCACAGGCTGGCGCTTAATCCACTGAGCCACAGCAGCCAGGGCCATTTTATACTTCTTTATCCCTTCACCTTTTTCACCCATCCCCCAATCCCCTTCCTCACTGTCAGCCATCAGCCTGTTCTCTGTATGTATGAGTCTGTTTCTATTGGATCTTGCTTTTTAAAACTTTTAAGCATGTCTCCAATCAATATAAGCACTTTGAAACACTTTAAATACCTGCATAATTGTGTATCTGTATTATGACTCTATTATTCCCCTCATAATTGGATAGATTTCCCCCTACCACCACCATTTTTTATGATCATAATGTTTTGAAAAACCTTTTTATGTATAAAGCTTTTTGGTACTTTAGAGAAAAGCGTTTTATTGTGCCATAGGCTACTCAATAATCCTTTAAGAAATAATTCCAAAATTTGAGTAAGTGAAGAATATTCTTTAATATTAAAAAAGAATGTCCCAATACAGAGGGATGACCATGTGAAGACAATGGGAGGAAACAGCTTTCCAAAAGCCAAGGAGAGAGTCTGTAGGAGAAGCTGACCCTGCTGATACCTTGATTTCTCCCACGTAGGCAGAAAGTGGGAAGGGTGGTAACAGAGTTTGACAAAAATCACACATGGGATGGGAATTAACAGATGAATCCATTTAAAAATGACCAGATTCCCTGGCTGGTATGGCTCAGTGATTGAGTGCTGGCCTGTGAACCAAAGGGTCACTGGTTTGATTCCCGGTTGGGGCGCATGCCTGGGTTGCAGGCCAGGTCCCCAGTATGGGGGACATGTGAGAGGCAGCTACACATTGGTGTTTCTTTCCCTCTTTCCCCATCCTTTCCTCTCTCTCTAAAAGTAAATAAATAAATAAAATCTTTAAAAAAAGAATGACCAGCATCCTGGCTTGTGTGGCTCAGTGGGTTGGGCGTCATCCTACAAAAGGTCACTGTTTAGATTCCCTGTCAGGGCACATGCCTGGGTTGTGGGCCAGGCCCCCGGTTAGAGGCATGCAAGAGGCAACTGATCAATGTTTCTCGCCCTCTTTCTCCTTCCTTTCCCTTCTCTCTAAAATTAAATAAATAAAAATCTTTTAAAATGACCAGAAAACCATTAAATGATGATAAAAAGGATTTAGTAAAATACAGTGGAAAACAATCATAGGAAAAATTGTTAATACATTTCATGATTTGAGACTGTAAAATAAACCATAATAAGTCATCTTAGTATATTAAAAAAGTAAAAGAAAAAATAGTTAAAAAACAAAGAATGCCCCATGCGACATAGTCATTTATCTAGGGCAGTCATGGAAAGAACATAAGTTGCCTGGTTCTTACGGCTCTGTTTAAGAATAAACTCTGTCTTTGTGTCCCACTGAACAGATGCAGTATGTTAGGTCTCTCAAGTGCCAGGCAGACACACAGATCAGAGACCTTCTAAAGGTAGAGTTCATTGCTCATGAGCCCACTGTGCTCCAAAGAATGACCTTCAGTTTTTCAAGGAAGCTATACTACTAATGGAGTGGTATCTTATAAAAAATGTAAGATCTGAAGAATCAAGCAATGTGAAATAAGATTTGAGTTATATGCCACAAAAACAGATTAATGAATACATATTGTACTGCCATAATGTCCCTGAGTGAAAGGTAACTAAATACCAATGTTCCACTTTCAAAGCTCATTCTCAAAAAAAAAAATCCAAGATTACAGAAAAAACAAAGAACCCGGAAGCCAAATATCTATAACTGATTAGACAAGAGCAAGAAGCAGAGGTGTAGCTTGCTATGAGCTTAGCAGTGTAGCCCCGTGTTGGCCTCAGCGTCCACACTACCCATTTAGCAGCAGATACCTGGGTAGGATGGCAGGTAAGGTGATACTGTAGTCACAACAAAGGTGGTTTGGCCTTATAAACAGCTTTCCACAAGCTGCTTCTTCAAATAACCAAGCGTGACTGTGGAACTCTGAAAAAATTTGCAAAATGACTCTACTGGGTTTACTTTTCTTTTCTTTCTTTAAATATTTTATTTATTTATTTTTAGACAGAGGGGAAGGAAGGGAGAAAGAGAGGGAGAGAAACATCAATGTGTGGTTGCCTCCTACACCCCCCCGCACCGGGGACCTAGCCCACGACCCAGGCATGTGCACCGACTAGGAACCGAACCGGTGATCCTTCGGTTTGCAGGCCGGTGCTCAATCCACTGAGCCACACCAGCCAGGGTGGGTTTACTTTTCATTGCAAAGGATCTGAGTACAAAGCATAGCTATGAGAGCTATCTCTGCAGAGAGCTCACTGCTTTCCAAGTGCTAAAAGGGGGAATGGCAAAACCACATCTGAAACCAAGGACAGTTCAGGGAGAGAAACGGGAAATGAGGAAGGGTAGGATATTTCCTCTGGTCAACAGGAATCTGAAAAAGACAGGTCTCAGTCTTCATATAAACTGGCTGCGGCCAGTGTTCCTCCTCTGACTGTCCTTCAGATGTGCTGAGTACCCAACTTCTCAACTTGCAAATTCCTTTGATCTCAAATTCAGAGAAAATTTCCTCTCCAGGCATTTTATCTGATAGTGTCCTCAATGATACTAGTCTTATTATTAGGTACTGGCAACCATATAACTTCTTAAAGCCCTTTGAGTCATACAGACAAGCCACAAGGAACCAGGAAGAGATTGTAAAAGAGAATTCTTAAAACAAGATTATATGATTAACTTTATTCATGAAAAGGCACCTAATCAAATCAATAAATATTTACTCAGTACTCTGAAGGCAGTGCACTAAGCAGTGAAGTATATCAAAAGCCTAGTTTTACATTAGACAAACCCAACTCTTGTGAAAGTCAGTGTGTGTGGTGGGGATGACTGTATCCTTAGTCAATGTCATGGGGAAAAAAGGTTGTGCAAATGTTCCAGATTAAAGGGGACTACAGACACAGACAACTGACCCAGCAGACTGGATCTGGTATTGAAGGGGGGCAGTGCTATAAAGAAGATTATTGGATAAATGGATAAAATTGGAATATAGAATAAAATAGATAATGGGAGAAATGGGTAAAAGTGGCCAAAGGGTGAAATTTCCAGTTGAAAGATGAGTAAGTTCTGGGGATGTGATGTACAGCATGGGGACCACCATTACCAATACTGTGTATTATTCGAGAGTTGAGAGAGATTATAAAAATTCTCACCACACACAAAATAGAGAACTATGTGAGGTGATGGATAACTTCAATAACATTATTGTGGTAATCATTTTGCAATACACACATCTATAAAATCACTACATTGCATACCTTAAACTTACACAATTTTATATGTCAATCATATCTCAATAAGGCTGGAAAAAAATAAAATACCTAATATTTTGTTTTATTATGACAGCACACTGGATGAAAGGCATTTGAAAAAAGGATGCTAAGATATATTAATAATTTTAAAATATCGATTACATATTAAATGATACTCTAATATACTGGGTTAAATAAAATACGTATTGCTGAAGTTAATTAATCTTTATTCATTTATGAGTTAATTTTGTTCACTTTTACTTTTTAAATGTGGCTACTAGAAAATTATAATTATATATGTGTCCTGATTCTATTTTTATTGGCTCAGTCTGAGAGACGTAAAGCACATGCAAATGAGGCAATGCTTTAACAACAGATGCACCTGGGTAAAAGATATACATTTGTCCTTTGTACAATTTTCAATTTTTGCAACTTTTCTGTAAATTTGAAATAATTTCCAAATAGCTATTTTTAAAGATTTTATTTATTTATTTTTAGAGAGAGCAGAAGGGAGGGAGAGAGAGAGAGTGAGAGAAACATCGATCAGTTGGTTGTCCCTGCACGCCTCCAACTGGGGACCTGGCCTGTGACCCAGGCATGTACCCTGACTGGGAATCGAACCAGTGACCTGTCGGTTTGCAGGAGGACGATGCCCAGTGCCCTGAGCTGCACTGGTAAGGGCAAAACAAAGTTTTTAAAGAGTTCAGTTTTACATCAAAGATTAAGTTATTAAATACAGAATTTTGGGAGGAGAATTAAATGGGAGGAGGGTAGAAGAAAAGACATATTCTAGATATGACCAAGTTCAGATGTCCAATATAATCAGGAGGATCATGTCTGAGATGACCCAGCCAGTGTCACTATTCCAGATTAGGCTCAGAAAGAAGCCCAATAACCACAGGGACTCACCCCTCTGGAAAAAAGGCATTGATGATCCGGTCTCCCAGTGGGTTGATAGCAAGTTCTGGAATCCGCTGGAAGTCTTCCCGGCTGCCAAGAGAGTCACTTTGAGTTAGAGACCACTGGCCCTGAGCATGAACTCCTTCAGTCATGCCAGGGTACAGCCTAGCAAGGATATTACCTCCTGGAATTTACTTCTGTGGCAAATTATACCAAATAACTGCAAAGAATAGCGATTTAATAGCTGCCAACTGTTTCTTGCACCAAGTCTGGAGTGGAGGAAGCCAGATTTAACTAAGCCACGTTCCACTGAATCTGCTCACAGGTTACATCAATAAACCACTGACAAGCAAATACTCAGTTGTCCCTGTAAATGATTCCTTGAACATTACCATTTAGTCCTTAGTTATTAAGTTTGGAGAATGAACACACATGTAAAGTGTCAAATACCACAGAGCTTGAACATGACAGCAAAAACTCAGAAAGGCCTCTCTGCCCTTGGTAGGAAGGTCTACAGCATTATGACATGCAATGTGTGAGTTCAGGGAAACAATAAAATGAGACAACTACCTGATTTCCAGACTTTCTTGCTCTGAGTCTGACTTTTTCTCCACTATCTTCTACAGATTACAGTTAGAGAAGTATCTGATCTTTGAACAGGGCAAAGGCAGTTATCTTTTTACAAGTTGGAAGTTATATTAAAGTGAGTACTAGTTACCATTTACTGTATACACATTATATGCTTCTCTGTTTACACACATTATTTCATTTGTTTTCTTTTAAAGATTTTATTTATTTACTTTTAGAGAAAGGGGAAGGAAGGGAGAGAAACACTGATGTGTAAGAGATACATCGATGGGTTGCCTCTCACACACCCCCCAACTGGGGGACCTGGCCTGCAACCCAGGCATGTGTCCTGACTGGGAAATGGACCAGCGAACTTTTGGTTGGCAGGCCGGCACTCAATCCACTGAGCCACACCAGCCAGGGCATTGTATCTCATTTCTTAATGCCAACATTTTACCTACACCAGGGGTGTCGAACTCATTTTCACCAGTGGCCACATCAGCCTTGTGGTTGCCTTCAAAGGGCTGAATTTAATTTTAGGACTGTATAAGTGTAAGTACTCCTTAACTAGGGACAAGGACCTCGGCGCTGCCACCGGGTGGAAACAAGGTGCCGTGCCAGATAAAACAAGGTGGAGGGCCAGATTAGGCCCCCCCGCCTTGTGCTTGTACCTGTGACCTCTACCCGTTTAGAACTGAGGAAATTGAGAGACAAAGTAACTTGCCCCATGTGATAAAGCTAGTTAAGTGGTGGAACTGTGATTGAAATCAAAGTCTGTCAGAAAAAGCACATGTTCTTTTTTTCTAAAAACCATGTTTCTTTCCCATATTACATGTTTTGAAAGAAAGGTGTCCTCTCAAAAATGTTCAATAAGTACTTTTTTTTTTAAACCTGATTGAGTCCCGGCTGGTGTGGCTCAGTTGGCTGGAGCGTGGTCCCATAAACCAAAAGGTCACAGGTTTGATTCCTGGCTGAAGCCTGGGTTGCAGATTCGGTCCCCAATTGGGGCACATATAAGAGGCATCGGATCAGTATTTCTCTTTCACATTAACGTTTCTCTCTCTCCGGCCCCTCCGTTCCCCCTCTCTAAAATCAATAAGCATGTTCTCAGTGAAGATAAAAAAAAACTTGATTGATATTCTGTGCCAACATAAAGCTGTCTACAACTTAACTATGCTGTACTCTTCGAAAATACCAATGTTCTGAAGGGCAGAGAAAGGCAGAGGATTGTTCAGATCAAGGGGACTACAGAGACATACAACTAAATGCAATGATCCTAGACTAGGAGAAAAATTGTTATGAAAAACATTAATGAGCCAAGAGGTAAAAATGAAATATGAACCATAAGGAATATGAAATATTATATAATAGTACGATATCAAAATGCTAAATTTCTTGATTTTGATATGAGCATGTCCTTCTTAAAAGAAATACACAATGAAATATGTGGCAAAATGTTAATTAGTAAATCTGGGTATCAAGTATGTGAAGGAATATAAACTTAGTAAATCTGATCCCTACCTTCAAGATGTTTATAACAGAAGAGATGAAACTCTTCCAACCTCCTCATACTAAATGCTAATGTTCCTGTTTGACCAGGAGCCTTTAATACTCCGGTTTGCTTATGGTTTAACGTTTATACAGTGCTTCACTCAATCAACTCATCTCCACCACGTCTGGTGGTGACACAAGTACAGACTGACCTCAGGGACTGAGGACAGAGCTCTGGAACAGTAACTCCGGACTGTAATCTTCCTTGATCACACAGAATAATAATCTTTATAGCAATGAATGAACAAGAAGTCATTCATAAGATAAGTGGGTTCCTTAAGATGATAAAAGATAAGTGAAATTACTGAGGTCCTGATTATTTAATTCAACAAACATGTACTAAGCTATTACGTAATTCGTACTATAATACAAAGTCCACATTATTACCAAAATGTTCTCCTCTTGTTTGACAGAGGTTAAGAAACAGTAACTATTACCTTTTAAATGAAGACTAAGGCTGACTTGAATTGCATGGCCACATACCTCAGTTTAATGTCTAACAAACTTAAGAAATTTTAGCTAAGAGCAGTTTAAATACCAGGTCTAGGATCGAGTGGTGAATGCACAACCTAGCCTGAAGGCCTTCAGCCTCAATAAGGGGTCTAGTCTTGACCCTTCAATGTTAATCAGGGCCTACACCCTGTCCTTTGACACTTTCAATCTCTACTCTTAATATTTATATTGTAAATACAATGCTGTCCTATAAGACCAATAGGAATATTGTTGAAAGTATCAAAATGAAAGTAAGAGAGTATCAAAAATAGTTTTTAAACTGTTAAACAAAACATAGAATGAAAATCATCTGGGAAATGTCTCTAAACTTAGCATCTCAAATTTGTCCACCAATGCCAACTTAATAAAACATACTCCAGTCCTGGCCAGTGTGACTCAGTTGGTAGGGTGTCATCCCACAAGGCGAAAGGTCGTGGGTTCCATTCCCAGTCGGGGCACATGCCTGGGTTGTGGGTTCTTCCCAGTCAGGGCATGAATGAGAGGCAACCTGTCCATGTTCTCTGACATCGATGTTTCTCTCCCTCTCTCTCCCTCTCCTTCTCCCTCTCTAAAACAATAACAGAAAAATACTCCAAGGACTCCATACCACAAGTGTACTTGAAATGCAGATTTGCATGTGCTCATACAAGAGCATACCAATGTTATATTCTACCTCATAGAAAAAACATTATTACTGGTAGTAGGCAAGTCTTTGTGGCCAAAAAATTGCCAATGAAGATTGGTTTTCCAGATACTCATGGGCACAGAGATGCTCTGGAAAACCAGACTTTGAGAAACTGTTAGTAGCCGGAAGTGCCAGCCCTCTACACTGACCTTTACTGTGCAAGGCCCTTCTCTTACTCAGAGGGTTGGCCTTATAGTTAACTGCTTATATTTCAAGGACTCAGGATCAATGCTTTAGATGGCATACATATGAAGACATTAAAATCTGTTAAAAGGACATGCCCCTGGGAACACATTCAGTTAGGAAAAGTTTTTCATATTTAGTATAATAGAGACAAATAATTTATTATTTATATTTACATATAATTTTATATTCATTGTATATTATATAAATGTTTATAACTATGTTTATTAATATTGAAATGACAATTTGTTATTTAAAGCATTTGATTATATTTTAAATTAAATTGATAATTTTATTGTTTTGATAATAGAATTCTATTTTTAAAAATATTTAATTTACTTTTAGAGAGAGGGGGAGGGAGGAAGAGCAGGAGAGAAACACCAGTCTGTTGCCTCTCACACACCCAAAATCAGGGACCCAGTCCGCAAGCCAGGCATGTGCCCTGACCAGGAATTGAACCAGTGACCCAGTGGCTTGCAGGCCGGTGCTCAAGTCACTAAGCCACTACAGCCAGGGCAGGTAACAGAATTTTCCTAACATACAGTGTCAGTAAGTGCTGAACCCAGCCTTTGCTAGTTTCTTTAAGTCTTCAAGGCCAGGCTGGCTTATTGCAAGACTGCATCTGACTTTTAGTTGAGGATGGTGGGTATGTACATGTTTTCCTCCTCTCATTTTCTAAAACTCCCTGAAACGTCAGCAAAAAATTTACACATGGGAATATATCTGGGACATAAACAAGCAGGGTGGGAGAAGTGTATTAACAAACAAGGGATTTTGACAAATTCTGGAAGTCAGCAAATAGATGTAAATGTATTAACAGGTAAAAGTAGAAGGCCCATGAAAGGCTGGAGCAGAGCAGAGAGCCATGCTGGCTTGTCTCAGCAAGGCACCATACTCCAAGTTGCCAAGTAAAGGAAGCAGATTCAGGGTAATTAATTAAAGAAACAAAGAATGGGCCAGTTGCCTACTGTTGCCAGTGCCCATCCCCAAAATACAAAACCATTTGTCCCTAGTATAAAAACAGAGCACTGCTATGGAAAGAAACTGAAAGACCTACCTGAGCAGAACTTCAACCAGGTGTGGGAGGTCAGCCCCCCAGGAACACTGTCCTTTTATTCGGGGGAGGGGGATGCAAATCTGTCCTCTTGCTCCCTGACCACATACCCTATAGTGAAGCCTTCCAACTTAACGGTCCTTCTCAGAGTATAGAAAGGAAAGACCTGTGGAGAAACCAACCACAAGCCAAACCATGCCAGTTTTCTACAGTAATCCAACCAGGTCTTTTCTTAAATATGAATGGACAACCAAGGCTCACCAGGTATTTAGGGAAAATTAATAGAGGGATAGAAATACTCAAAGACATAACAGAAGAAAAGTTCCCAGTTAAAGGATATATGTTTAGATTGAGAAGGTCCTCCTAAGGCTAAGCAATTAATAATAGAAAATAACCCACAAAAAGGTATATCATTGTGAAATTTAAGAACATCAAGAGGAGATATTTGAAGCTTTGAGAGAGGAAATAATGGCCATTATTAACAAATCAACAAACAAGTGCTGGCGAGTTTGTGGAGAAAAGGGAACCCTAGTGCACTGTTGGTGGGAATGCAGACTGGTACAGCCACTGTGGAAAACAGTATGGAACTTCCTCAAAAAATGAAAAATGCAACTGCCTTTTGACCCAGCAATTCCACTGCTGGGATTATACCCTAAGAGCCCTGAAACACCAATTCAAAAGAACCTATGCACCCCAATGTTCATAGCAGCACAATTTACAATAGCCAAATGCTGGAAGCAACCTAGGTGCCCATCAGTCAATGAGTGGATCAAAAAACTGTGGTACATTTACACAATGGAATTCTACGCAGCAGAGAGAAAGGAGGAGCTCCTACCCTTTGCAACAGCATGGATGGAACTAGAGAGCATTATGCTAAGTGAAATAAGCCAGGTGGTGAGGGAGAAATACCATATGATCTCTTCTATAAGTGGAACATAATGAACAAAACAAATGAGCAAAAAAGAATCAAAGACATTGAAATTAAGAACAAACTGACAGTGATCAGAGGGAAGGAGGGAGGGGGGATAACGGGGGAAAGAAGGGGAACACGTACAAAAGACCTATGGACAAGGACAATGGGGTGGGGATTGTCTTTGGGAGCAGGGGTTGGACAGGGCAGGGAAGAGCAACAGGGGAAAAACTGGGGACAAATGTAACTGAACAATAAAAATAAATTAATTTAAAAAAACAGAATGAGAATTAGATTGGCATCATGGTTCTCATCTCTAAAACTCCATTCTGGAATGACTGTTACTACTGTTTACAAAGCAAGTGCTTGTCCAGAATACTGAAATCACCTGTCCTCGATAAAATCAAACAAGAAAATGAACCTCAAAAGCACTTAGTGTTTAAGCAGACAAACGGCCACCACTCAGGACACAGTCTCCTGACATTTACAGGTAATCATGAAGTGACATCAAACAACACAGCTGACTAGCAATTCCCAGTGGCAACTTCGCTGCAGAGTTGCGCTGCTCTGTACTATCCCCTATAGTCAACCTAACCTATAGAATTTAATATCCAGAAATATCTTTCATCAAGGTTTTATTTGAGAAAAAGAATTATCTGACAAAGACCCGATATTAAAATTGTTCAAGGCAGAGGATCTTTTTAAAGTAAACTTTTACTGAAGCATAACATATACATAGAAAAGAGCAGAAGCCAGAAGCATTTGGCATGATGAATTTTGCTGGTGAAGACTGTACCTGATACCCAAGTCAAGAAAATTATCAGTACCCAGACGTTCCCTTTGTCTCTACTTGTTCCCGTCCCCAGTGGGTAATCATATTTTGACTTCTAAGACCGTGGATTAGATCAGCACAGATTATACTTAAAGGCTCCCATCCTGATCTGCCCAACAGCGGACCATTTCAGGATCCCTTACAGGACCCCACTGCCTTTTCAGAAAGACCGATTTCAACGGCAGTGGTATATTTCACCCAACATAACGGACATCTGAAGAAAGTAAGATTTGTGAGGTTACAGTATTCTATGAAACACCAATCTGAAGCAGCCCATGTAAAAGGGATTCCACACAGAAATAACTAATCAATTTGGCAAATACTGTTTACAATACTCCCCTCTTGAAGATGCCCAATTTGCTCAAGCATATTAAAGATGCTGGGAAACCCCACAGTAAAGAAGCCAGTTTAGCCATGTTTATTACTAAGCTTTCATAAAGTTTAGTGGATAACTTTTGTCTGTCTTGGTCCCTGTAGACTAAGGCACTAGTGTTCGATAAAACATACTTTGGGGCAAATCTCTGAGAGCACTGGGCACAAGTTCCACTTCTAACCGAAGCCGTGCGTGGTTTCTGCCTCACGTTCCCGCAGGGGCTGACACTGCAAAGGAATGCAGAATGCTTTGGGCGGTACACCACAGCTTCTCGCTCTGCAGAATCTGGCTTTAGACATTGAGCATCTTGGAAGAGGAAAGTGAAGAAAATGTAGAAGAGAAAATATTTCTCCTAAAACTGGAGTCTGTTCCAGGTAGCAAAATATTGGAGGTCATCTGTATTCAGCTGAGTACCCTGATAGGTTCTGGAAAGGTCCTGATAGGCCTTGAACTGAGTTTGGCAGTAGGAGACTGGAGACACTAAATTGCTCTGTACTGACAGAAGAATTTAGAGTGTGCCAGGTAATCTTTAAGGCTACAGGGAGTAGAACTGAAGACAGGGTGGCAGGAGAGGGGAAGACAATCTAGTAAGATGGCCAGAGGCTGAGATGGCCATTGTCAGGAGGCACAGCCAATGTGAACTCACTGATAGCTGGTGGGGCCAGCAAAATGACTTACATAGATATTCTCGTTGTTTACTATGCAGAACAATGAGGCAATTTCTTCTTGCACTCAAGGTGGCTTGGGGCTTCTCCCATATTTTAATGCATACCATGATGGAGATTAAAGAACCGATTTAAGACCTACTATTTTATAAAGCTAGGTACAAAAAAATCAGTTAGATCCAGGTAACCATGAAATCAAGAATTACTCCATCACTTCCTGGTACCTCTTCTCCCACCAAGAATCTGTAGAAGCCAGCACTGAGAACAGCGGTACTCAATAAATACCTATCAAATGAGTGAGTTAATTCACTGGCTTTCCAGTGTGAAATGGTGTTTTAAGGGCTGAGCAAGTATTACCTAGTTTTACATTAGCTGACATCTGGAAAGTTTTCCCCCCTATCTAAGGAGAAAGAGTTCCTTTTACAAAAGCTTTTCCACTGTTCCTCAGCAAACAGTGAGAGTGATTAAAACACACATTTACAAATCACTCACTTTGTATAAAGAAGAAAAGGAATCAGAACTAATTTGAATCTATATATTTACTTAGTAGTTAAATCTGAATTTATGAGGAAGATGTAACCCCAAACTCAAGCAAATTATTCAAGAATTGGAGCTGAAGATTTGGAGTATGGAGCTGTAGAGATTTCTAGTCTGGTTCATTTTTCAAGTGCAAATTTACATAGTCTCTTCAACAAATAAAATGTGCTGGGGCAGGTGGATATCCACATGCAAAAAAAAGTTTGACTCTTACCTCACACCATATATGTGTATATATGTAAGTGATATATATAGTATATATATAAAATATTTTTGTGTGCATATATATATAATATATAACAAAATGAATTAAGGACTTAAATATAAGAGATAAAACTACAAAACTCTTAGAAGACAGCATAGGGGTAAATTTTCTCGACCTTGCATATAGCGATGGTTTCTTAGATATGGCAACAAAAAAGCACATACACCAAAAGAAAAGTCAGACAGACTGGATTTTATCAAAATTAAAACATCTGTGCTTCAGAGAATACCATAAGGAGTGAAAAGACAATCCACAGAACTGGAGAAAATATTTGCAAATCATATATCTGAAAAGGGTCTAATATCTAGAATATAAGAACTCCCACAACGCAACAACAGAAGACAAACAAACCAATTAAGCAACAGGTGAAAGACATGAACAGGCCTTTCTCCAAAGAAGATACACAAATGACCGGCCAACACGTGAAAAAATGCTCAACATGCTTAGTCTCTAGGGAAATGCAAATCAAAACCACAATGATACACCACTCACACCCACTTACATAGTTAGAATCAAAGGAGAGATAGTAAGTATCGGTGAGGATGCGGGGAAGTTTGAACCTTCACACGTTGCTGGTGGGAATGGAAAAAGAAACAGTACAGCTGCTTCGGAAAACAGCTTGGTGGTTCCTCAGTAAATTACACATAAAATTACCACAGACTCAAATTCTACTCCTAGGTATATGCCCAAAAGAATTAAAACACATGCCCACACAAAAAATGTTTACAGTAGCACATTCATAATAGCCCAAAGGTGTGCACAACCCAACCGATGAATGAATAAATAAAATGTGGTATATACATACAGCAGAATATTATTCAGCCATAAAAAGGAATGAAGTACTGATTTGTTATAATGGAAGAACCTTGAGAACATCATGTTAAATAAAAGAAGCCGGTCACAAAAGGCCACCTTCTGTACGACTCCACTTATGTAAAATGAGAGAGAGAGAGAGAAGGTAGATTAGTGGTTGCCAGAGGAAGGGCAACTAGACTGCTTGGTGGGTGAGGGTCCCCATCTGTGATGAAAATGTTCTAGAACTAGAGAGTGGTTATGGTTACACAATGTTGTGAATATGCTTAATGCCACTGACTGTACACTTTAAAATGGTAAATGCTGTATGTATTTTGCCTTAATTTTAAAAAGAATATGAAAAAGCACCTAGTACAGTCTTTGCACACGGTAGGCATTCCACATTTTAACGGCTGTGCGGCATGGTTCTGGTTAATCCAGCAAAAGCAGATTTTGCCTTGAACAAAACACAGCTCTTCTGCCTGAGGACACGTACAAAGGCTTAGCCACTATGTTCCTCCCCGCTTTATGCTGCATCCCACACACGTACTAGAAGCCTTCCAAAGAACTACACTGCTTTCTGCCAGCCACCAGAAAGGCAGACGGCTTCACTCTATACCAGTCAATCAGAGCTGAGGAATAACAGTAACAAAATCACTGGGCGTGAGGGTGGGAGGTGGTGGTAAGGAGGTATTTTTTCACTTGACTCTGATAAGACCATGACGAATATGAAATGATACAGCATTACATGACTCAGAAATCATACGTACTTACTCTAGACCAGTGGCACTTCTGACATTTAGGGCAGAACAGTTCTTTGTTGCGGGAGGGTGTCCTGTGCACTGCAGGGTGTCTAACAGCACTCCTGGCCTCTACCCACCAGACAAGGGTAGCATTCCTCAGTCACAACAATTGAAAATGTCTCCAGACATTTTGCCACCCAAGGGCAAGACAGCTCTCAGTTGAGAACCACGGGTCTGGATTAAAATATTGAACATCTTATCTAACATTAGTACACATAAAGAGATGTGCCCTAGGGTTATGGGTTGTGCTGGGAAATAGGAGAGAGGACGAAACAACCTGACCCCATCTTGGATTATGATGGGTCAACCCTCTAAAAAGCTCATGTTCTTGGGAAAGGGCTGTGGGAAAACTCAAGCAGAGAAAACTGGAATTCTCAAAAGTACATTCTTAGGATCCGAATGGCCACTCAAACTAAGGAGAGCTGCAGTAAAGCAACAAGCACCTAGTGATAAATGTAGTATCGGTGTTCTGCTTATTTAACTCCCTTTCGGATCAAAGATGGTCAAAGACAAGCGAAGAAATGGTCCCTGCTCACTGCATGCTAGGTGCCTATCATGTCTGCCTTTGGGATAAAGGCAGCTAGCTATTCAGACATTGACAGAAAATAAAGGAACTGCCTACCTGAGAGTCCCATTCTCTCCTTTGTCCAGGCTGGTGAACCGGCTGTAGAGGCGGGTGATCTGACTGTGGGAAACTGAAGAACACAAAATTAGTCCCAGGTGGAGAAGACGCCCTGTGCTCCAACTGAACCCCTGTGGCCCTTTGGAAGCCCTCTGGACCGAGCCCATCATTAATTGCTTCAAAGTGAGCAAAACAGGGAAATGACTCAACTAACTCATCCCTGGAGCAACAAAGAAGAAAATTTAAAAGCTAAAGAATGAAAGGAATTAGAAAATAAACTAAATCAAGAACAACCAAATTAACTCTCAGGAATGACGTCTAGGCTTAATTAAGATTAGGTGTTCCGGTAAATGTCAGGTGGTTAAGATTTAACAACACAAAGCCAATTTTCCTTTAAAAGGAAATTGTGAGAATTTCACCTTTCAGTCCCCTCACTTAGAGGCTATGAAAATGAGTGCTTTGTTTAAAAACACATACTTATTCATCAGTGTGAGGTTTCAGGTTGGCACTGCGAGGTAGGGAGCCTGTACCGAATTTAAGACCGGGCACTCAGGTTCTATTTTTAAACTCTGGTTACTCCTGCACCAGTGTTACTGGCTTTATCTTTTCCCTCAGTACTGACCTTTCCCTCAGTAAAAGATCACCTCGGCCTTGGATCAGCCCGTTTTCTGTGACTGCACGAGCTCCCCTGAGCTCCCAGCACAGGAATGGGCTCCCGGAAAATCAACGAGGCAATCTGTAACTCTGTCATGTTATCATCATATGATATCTGCAAAGAGCCTATTTTGCTCCTCATTTTGGATTAACTCAGGCACAAGCTGACAATTAAAATGAGGTAATAACTGCACAATAAAACTCTGAAAAACACAAAAAGGAATTTCTGGGAAATAGTTCAGTCTCCCGACAGACTGGAGGTAGGATATCAAAGGAGAAAAGACAACAGCCAAAGAGGGTGTGGCAAATGTGGACTTTGTCCCTGGCTGTACCTTCAGGGGTTTAAAGGGGTGGCAGAAAGAGTTCTGACGCTTGTCCTTCCCTCCCCTGCTCCTGAAACAAAAATGTACTTGCAGTTTTAGGAACAATAGGACAAAGTAAACAGGGGCACAGCAGGAGAAGCAGGAAGTGAGTGGCCCAAAGCCAGGCTGAGCGGACACACTAGGTGCAGCTGTGGCTGCTCCAGCATCAGAGAGCAGGGAGCAGAGAAGGCGGCCTAATCATCCCCAGCCAGCGCAAAGCCTGTGAGGGTCCAGGCGCTGAGGAAGAAGCTCTGTGGGCCTTTCTGCCTGCCGGGCAGTGTAAACAGTACACTCTGGTGAGGGCCGGGGTGACAGAATGATTCCATGCACCGTGCCAGGCTCACCAGTGATGAGTGAGGGAAGGGGGCTGCAGAGTGAACTAACCGAGTGCATGAGAGGGCAGCGCTTGCCAGACAGCACGAGTTAATAGGCATTCCAGGTTAGCTGTTATCATCATGAGGTAAGGACTTACATCATCAGCCTGAAGGGACAGTTTTACGTCTGCACTAATTAATCCCCACCTTTCTCCTGACTCTGCCGGCCACAGCCACAGCCACTTTCTTCAGGAACCTGATGAGTTTACCCCAGCATCAGCCTGGGGCCTCAAAGGCTTCTCTCAAACTCAAATTCCTTTTAGTTTAACAAAATTAATTAGTTAATGAATTACTAACTTGCCCAAAAGATTTTTTTTTAAATTTTTTTTAATATATTTTATTGATTATGCCATTACAGTTGTCCCATTCCCCCCCCCCCCT
>VMDR010003327.1:0-37566 GCA_007922815.1 Macrotus californicus
GAATTTTGATATAGACTCTCTAAATATATTTGTTAAAAATTGACATTTAACATTAATTAAATAGCATCTCAACTTTAAATGAAAATTTCAATTTTAAATTGAAAAGTAGCATTATTTAGATCTGATATGCATAAGCTCCTAAGGATTGCATATTAATATTTTCATATTGTCATCAGACTACATGTTTCAGACAAAAAGCAGATTTTTATATATCCCTTTATAAAGCTCGATGGCGTTGCTATAAAGTGAACACCACAGAGTATTTGGACACAAATGGCACCTCACTGTATGTGTGTATTATTGGCCCAAATGATTCACTCTTATTTAACTGCAATGAAGTCTTTCATCTCCCGATAATAGTTTCCATATGACCAGTGGCTCTGCTATAAAGAAGATCAAAAGCGAAAGAAAGGATTTAATAAAAGAAAATGACATTAAGAGTAGCATTAAATCTGGGAAAAAATACCAATATCCAACTCTTCCCCCCCCTTTTTTTTTGAATAAAGCTCCAAGAGTGCCTAAGCAGCTTCCCCAGTATGTCATGAAAAGGCATTCTCCAAGCAGTACGCATGTGCAAAAGCCATTTGTGTATGCCTCTGAGTGGCAAAGATTAAGTTAGGGGGAAGTGAGGAACGGCGTGTGGGTGGGGAAAAGTGCCCCATTTAGAGGCAGGCTGGAGAACAGGTAACAGACCAAACAGCTAGTTTCACATTTACAGAGTATAGTGGAATGTGTTGATGGCAGACGTCCATCCATTTCGGTCCTTTCCTGTTGTATTTAATGGAGATAGACTTTTTGGTAATGCAGAGTTTCTCAGAGAATCATAACATTGCTCAACTTGAGTACATGAGTTCTGAGAAAGGAAGTTTTTTTTGGCAACGCACAGTGACTTGATATGAAGAGCCAACTTCCCAAACAAATTTTCTTCTAGTTCTTAAAAAAAAATTACAATGTTAATCTCTATTCCCGACTGGATAAACAGCTGCTAATAACCTCCAGCTCCCAGGGGAGGAGGCTGTTTCCTTTCATCTTCAGACTGGTGGGTATCTGACGTGCACTGGGTTTTAGTGATTCCACATGTTTCTTACTTTGCCTTGTTCAGAACGGCTCCGGTACTGGACTTGCCAACTCAGGTTTCTTTTCCTCCTTTCCCTTAGATAGCATCCATAAACTCCAAAAATGTACTGGGTAATGGGACTGCTTATTTGAAATTGTAGTTCTTTTATGGTTGGTGTATTTAAAGAGGAAATTCAAGTTCTTATAATATCTAAAGGAAGCTAAAGTCTTAGACTTTTGCATTTGAAACCCTGTGAGGGAAATGACCATTTTGGTTTCTTTCATACTGAGCTAATTATTTACTCAAGAGCTGGCTATGTTCAAAGATACTCAACTTCTAATAGCATCGCTAATGGGGTTACTTACTTATATCTGTTTGTGTCCTAAATAAAGGAGCCAACTTCAACACTTTTTCCTCCAGAAGGAAGTACCCCACAGAAGATGACAGGGCCAGCAGGTCCCCAGGGCCTTTCTCACTTGTTCCTGAGCACCTGCTGTACTGGTGACCTCAGTTCTACACCTCAAGATTCAGACATTTCGCAAAACAGCTTTTTAAACAAAAACCAGCTGTTTCCCATCTAGACTACAGGGGGAAAAGTTTGGGCAGCTTACAGAAACATTACCCAGAGACTACCATTCTCCAATAACTTTCACACACTTTCAGCTCCAAACGAGACCCGGCCGTGAGCAGAAGCCAGGGAGAAGGCAAATGAGAAATTAAAACGTGGAAACTCAATACCTTGGTTTTTGACAATATGTCCAATAACCTGCTTGAAAATGAACGAGGCTATTGTATCAGGACAATGCTTCCCCAAAGATGTCATTTAACTAATATTGGACAGTCTTGTGGTTAAACTTAACTTTATGGATATAAAGGAAGCTATAATTACACACAACTGTGAATGTCAACTGATTAGGTAGAGTCCTTCCCTTTCAGAAACGCTGTTAAAGCATTTTTTTGAGGTTTTCACTCTTAAAACGGCTTTGCCTAAAAAACCCTTCTTATTTTGAACTCATTTTACACTTGTTTTCTAAGCAATTAAGATACTTTTGATTAAAAAAATTTACAGCCACAATAAAAGTTAAAATAACACAGCGACCACAGATTTTGAAAAAATATCAAATGGCCAAGGCCTCGTCTTGGCTTTTAAACAGTGCCAAGTTGCTCCAGTATTTTCTGTTTTGGTATGAATGACATAACTGAATTACTTCATGAGCTGCTACTTTAATTCCTAAGGGTGGAAAATTCCATGAGTTAATTTAATTTGGATGTAAAAAATATACATGAAAACTTGCTCTTCCTGTGGACACTCATGGGAAATATCGGAGCCAATTGCGGGAGCTGCTGTGCTTCGAGGAGGGGCTGTCCGCCCAGCGCGGCCCTTGCTGGGTGCTGCAAGGGCGGGTACCACCAGGCAATTGTCTTACCTCCATTTGGGCACAGAAGATCCTGTATTTTCTGCACGTTTAACAATCATGTTTATTCTATGGCTCTGTAATGCCCTTCCTAGCCTGTCTGTATTGGTCGAAATCCTACACAGACTGGAATATGAACTCAGTAACACCTTCTGCAGAAAGCTTTTCTTAGCTGTCCCCTGAGGCCGGACAATGTTCACCCTTTTCTGAATCCTTTCTTAGATCACTTAATAATTCTGTTTTGCATTATGGTTGGTCACATACTTGAATTATCACCCTCCCGGAGTCAAAGGCCTGCTGGCTCGAAGACATTTATGTTCCCCCTAAAGGATCTCAAGCACATAGTGTGTGAACACCTGTGTATTTTATAATATGTACACTTTCTACTCCCCACCCCAAATCTTGTTTCTTGAGACAACAAGGGTAACACTCTTTTTCAAAATGCAAGGGCTGTGCCTTTTCTAAGGTATGGATGGTTCAGCGCTGTGCCCTTGCCTCGAATAAGAGTTCAGTGAACGGTCCCGAAGAGGGCCATGCTGTTCAAAGGGTCTACTTGTTTTCCCCTCTATTATTTAAGAAGAAAGCAAAGGAAAAATATGGTGAGGTCACAGAGCCTGTTTTAAATGTTTTTATTTTTTAAAAGTGGGTAAGACGAGTTTTTGTTTTTATTTCAAGTTCACAGTGCCAGGGTGCTGAACACATACTTCAGGGTAAAAAATCAGAAAACGAGGCTGGAGTTGTCCTAGAAGATGGGGAAAGACTGTTCTTTGGGTGTGACGGCGCAGTGCAGACTGACTGTCCTGTTTCTAGTCATAGGGTCTGAGTTTTAGTAAAATAAGTATTGGGGGAAAAGAAGGGGATATACCTAGTTTGGACCCACTGCTGTGAGACTGGGCGTGTCTCAGGGGCTGCTAATGAAATGTGAATGCTCACACTGCTATGGCTGCGGTCAAAAGCTCTTGACTTTTGTTTGAATTAATGCATAGACAGCAAATGGGGAGCTCAAGGATTCTGAAGCTGTTTGTTAACTAATCCACGGTTAAGAGGATTTCTTTAAGTCAGACAGAGAAAGAAAAATACTGTATGTTCTCAGTTCTATGGAGAATCTAAACAAAACAAAAAACAAAACAGACTCAAAGACATGAGAGTAGAATGGTGGTTGCCAGGCCAGGGGGCTGGGGCCGGGTGGGAGAAGTGGGGAGATGTCGGTTCAATGGTACAGATTCCGTTATAAGATGAATAAGCCTTGAGGTTCTCATGTACAGCACAACAACCAACACACAGAAAGGTGACTAAGTGAGCGAGTGGAGGCCTCATCGGGGCCTTGCCGCAGGAATCATTTTGCAGTATGTACGCGTATCAAATCATTCCAGTATACACTTCAGCGTATGCATGTTAGACTTCAATAATATCTCAGTAAAGGTGGGAACATTTTTTTAAAATAAAGAGAATCTCTTCAAGTCCTTTTTTCTCTCTGTTCTTTTTTTTCTTTACATCTTCTTAGAATAAAGTACCTTCTTGACAATAGTTAAAAACCTTCAACTGAGGATGTTAATCTACTCTCAGAATATCTAATAATTGTGGAGATTTGGAGAGACGGATGGGACACACAAGAGATAGGCAAATATAGTTAATTACAGAAACAAACAACACAGGAGCTACAGAAAGATGAAATTGGTGATGAAGATCCTGCGGGATAGTTTACAACAGGCTATTTAAAAGACAGTCTGAAGTGCTCTGAAATACGGGCAATGACCTCTCAACTCACTTTGGTTCCACCAAGATCGAGTCTTCCTGGACAAATCTCGCTTCCTCACCCATGGGAATGCCGCCCGCCTAGTGTCT
This sequence comes from Macrotus californicus, assembly GCA_007922815.1. Classification (NCBI taxonomy): domain Eukaryota; kingdom Metazoa; phylum Chordata; class Mammalia; order Chiroptera; family Phyllostomidae; genus Macrotus; species Macrotus californicus. The sequence goes on from VMDR010003327.1 coordinate 4,318, forward strand.
TGTGATAATGCCAGGGACAAAGTCAGGAAAGGTGGGCTGCATGGAAGAGAAATCAGGTGGACAAAACTGCTGGAAATATCCAACCCAAAGGGCAGGGGATGGCGTGAGTGTGGAGAGGATGCTTGTAGGACAGAACCTCGGGCTTTCTGCCCCATGCCCTCCCCAGTCAAAGTTTTGATTTGTGGCTTTGATGTGAGCATCATGGCACCCTTCAAATTTGCCAACTGCAGTGCTGGCAGAGGATGTGACTGAAGAAGGACCTACGGAAGACCTACGAGGAGAGTCGGACTGAAGGCTGAAGTCTGTGGTTCGAAGGGGGTACGTGAAGTCTGTACTGGCACAACACAAGTGTACAGGACCATGGACGTTTGACAGACACACGGCTTATGGATTTCATCTGATCAGCAGTTCGGTGTTTGTCAGTGGGATGGTAAAGTCATCAAAATATTAGCTGAATCTCAAGTGTCCTTTAATGAAGTTATAATATACTGAATGGGTTTGGTGACAGATCTGCCCTAGTCCACCCTGATAATTCCTTGAGCACCGTGTTCAGTTTGAGATTCCACACACTAAAAGGTCCTCGAAAAAGAAAAGCACCCTTTATATACTAGGGAGAATGTACTAGAAAGTCACAGAGTCAAAAACTATTTTTAGGGTAAATATTTGAAGACATAAATGTCTTGCCTAGGGAAAACATACAGAATAGACTGTCTTCAAATAACTGAAAAAATTTCAAATATTTGTGGGGTTGACTTAGGCTAACTCTAGGCAGAAAAATGAGCAGTGCACAAAGAAGTAAATTGGGGCTGGACATAGGAAGAATTCTCTAACATTTCCTGGAAATGGGCTTTGTGGTCACTTGGAGCTACTCAGCTTTAAAGGAAGGAGGCTATGATAGAGACTTACTGACCACTTGGCAGGGAATTTGTAGGGCATTTGGATAGAGATGGATTCTACGGTCTCTGAGATACCATGGCAATATAGAAATGAAGTACAGTGCCTGCTAGAATATGCGTGGGATTTTTGTGGAATCAAAATCTGGGAAACCTTAGAGTGAAGATGGGGAAGCCTCTACGGATCATACCTTTGCTGAAGAGGTCCACAAAGAAACGGCATTTTCTGACTTCTGCTGCTCCCATGACCACGTACCAGTAAATGCTCCCCAAGATATCACGTCACTGCCCACTCCCCTCTCTAATTGCCAAGTGTTATTGGCACAGCTAAATAGCAACATGTGGCAGGGAGCCAGGGGGCAACTGAAGAGTTTCCTTGAGTTTCATAGTTAAGTCAGAGCAACAGAACGGTCTGTAACACCAGCCACGGTTTTGAAATGGCTATGGTATTAGGTTAGAGAGGAAGTTTGTTGCAGCAGTGTGGTATTTAGTACAAAGAGTGCTGGTCTCATCGCTGGCTTGTCTGGTTTTTAATTCTAACTTGGTCATTGACTAGTATCCATGCTAGGTGCACTTCCCCTTTCTGGGCCTCAGTCTCTGGCAATAAAATAAGAGACATGAGCTGAAACACCTCTGGGGTGCTTTTAGAATCTAATTTAAGTCGTTTGTCTTCGGATGTCCTATGTGGTCAAAGTTCTCCTACGTTTAATGTCAATTCAGTAAAAAGGTGCTTCTTCACCTACTGAATGTTCCTGTGATGAATTTTTTTTAATCCAAAGTCAAACTAAAAACGTTATTGATAAGAGAAAAACTGGGCAAAGGTCGACTTCCATCAGTGCTTTCTGAAACATGCCACATCCGACGACTTGGTGGGTGTGGGACAGGGCTGCAGGGGTGCTATAGAGGACAGGTGTGGGTGCAAGTTCATAGGGCTCTTCCACCCCTAAGCCAACCAGAGCAGCTAGATCCTTACAAGATCACTACTCCTCTGCCGAGGGACAGTGGGACCCTTTCCTCCCAGAGGACAGAGCTGGGTCCATCCTCTAGTCCGGAGCCTAACTATACAGCAATTTGTTTTTAAATATGTGTCCTTTCCTACTAGACTGTGAACCCCCTGAGAGCAGAGACCACCTATTAGCAACAAGCCTGACATTTGGTTACCATCTGATAAATGGTTTTGAAATGAATAAGTGGACTCTAAGCAAAAAGGATCTGGGAACCACATTAATATTATATATTAATAGTATAGGAGCTTTTTAGCTAAATGATCCGATCGTTGCTGACTCTACTGACAAGTAATTAGAAGCACACAGAGTCACAGAAAGGCATTTTTGATGAGGGTTTTGTTAAAAGAAGAGATTGGGTCATTGGAAAGGCTTGCTTTCAGGTCTCATCTGTGAACCTGAGTACGGAATGATTAGTGGAGAGAATTATATTTGGACAATTGCCACTTCAATAATTTATTTAAAAATCTAATGATTTAATATCAGGATTAACCATGGAGAGAGCGGAGGCACAGAGGAGATTATGTCTGAATAAGAGTTTCCGAGCAGGTTAGTGACAAACCCAGCTGCTTCCACATTCTCCCACATTCAGAGGTTTCTGCTTAGATTCTATTAGAAAAGTGAGCGGCTATGGTAGAAAAATTAACTTAAAATTTATTACTTCGAGGACCCTAGTAAGGAGAGTTCGCACCTCTTGCCACTTTCTACTGCCAAACTGATTAAGACTAAGTGTTTTGACAATGTGGATTTTAAATCTAGAATGCTACCACATTGGAGGGAAAATTCTTTACCTCCACATTTGGGTAGAGAACTGCTCTGGGAACTTGGCCATGAGATACTTGGAAACTTCTTTCATCAATGAGCATTTATCAAAATTTGAAAATCACAGCTCTTACCACCTGAAATTAATTCTTAAAAGGCTTACCTACATAATCTCTGGAAGTGCTCGTGAGAGTAAAAAAGAGCATGGAATTTGAAGTCAATATATCTGAGGTTAAATCCAGCTTTAGGACTTGAGACCATGCTAACCTTTTAAGGCTCTTGTGACCAACACTAAAATGGACACTGTTATCATCCTCACTGGCTCTTGTGAAGAATGCCTGACCTAATGCATATGATGCACCCAGCAGTTGGGCTGGCAACTGGTCAAGCACGCAGAAAATGTTAGTTCCCGTTCTTCCCTTTTTGTTTACTGCAAGAAAACAAAACGCAATACGCAGTATTTAAGAAATTTACAATAGAGCTGGTAAGGCAATAGTCATGCCTACAAAAGACACAGAGCTAGGCATAACTGGATGGGATAAATATGCAGCCGATGGTATATTCACAGTGCTATGAGTGTAAAAAGAAAATGACTATCACAGGTGGCGGTAGGAAGGCAAGGCTTCCTGGCAGAGGCAGAATGAGTCAGAGCTTTGAGAATACGTGGGGTGAGATGGACAGAGAGAAGCAGGTAGAGCCAGCCAATCCCGATAGATACTGAAGAAGTTAGTACTAAGAACATGCAGGGCAGATTCTGGTAATGTGGACAGACTGGTATTGATGGAAATGTTTTTGTATATTGAAAGAGCTAAACATACAGCTTTAGGTGAATGGTAATGGGACTTTATATGCTGAGCTAGAAAAGTGGCCTTCATCTTGTAGATAATGGAAAGCTGGTGAAGGTTTTTGAGCAGGAAAGCACATGGCCAAGTAATATCTTCTAGAAAGCCCGCAAGCCTACACCATTCACTCAAGTGTTATGAGCCATGCTGCTGTGAAAAAAACCCCTTTCATTATACTAATACTTAGTAAATCACTGAAGACCTACTTCAGAACTCCAAGGAAAACATTTTATGAATCAAAAGCTAAGTACAATATGTTAGCAATTAAATGAGATAACATAATAGCCGAGGCAGAACCATGGTTTTTCCCCACCACGATTTCAAGCTGCTGCAGAAAGAAATGCTTATATCATCTTCCAAGTTATCAAGCCATTTCGTTTTGATTTTCGAAAGGCGGAGAAAGGAAGCGAGTAGAGTAAGTAGGTCAAGAGGATTCAAAGCTGTCTATTCTTTAATCAGAAGGAATTATTAAGGAGGGCTATAAAGGAGATTTGCTTAAACACACATACACACGCACACACACACGCACGCACGCACACACCCTGTCCTGGGATGGTGTTAAGTTACTAGCACTTGCTTCTGCTTCAGAACAACAAATGAAGGTGTGCAGTTGGGAAAGAAAGTCCCTCCAACGCTGCTCTGCGCAAGTTTCCGGGGCATACCTCCCACTGCTACTTTATTTACTGCAGCTGGCCAGAGTTTTATAGCCTGTTTCATGTATTAAAATTCAAATGTGGAAAACATTACCAGTATCCTCCTTGAATTTTTTTTGTTGTTGAGGGGAAGGGGGGGGGTGGTTTTTTTTCTCTTCCCCTTCAACTTCCTTTTTATTGTGGAATGTATCAAATGGTCAAAGGCTAACTTCAGACTGACTAAATTCAAAAACTATTTCCTTTGTTCTTATGTTTTTGTTTGAAAATTCATACCAGTTTGCACAAGGAAAGAACAGGCAACCCAATCTCACTCACACACGTTATGGAGTTTCAGGAAGAAGAGCTCATATTCTGGGGGCCCGCTACATATTTTGAGAAGGAGAGACACATCACAACTCCATCTGGTTTAAAGGACAGCAGGGTGTCACTGTGTCACTTCTTTAAAGTTGCTCTCTTGCCTGGTGGGCTCTATAGTCATCCTTGATGGAATGATGTCTTCAGAGGAGTGGGCAAGGACTTCTCATCGGAAAAACTAGCTGCTTTATTGCCTCTGTGTAGTTTTTCAAAATCAAAGGCACTGGCTAATTAGTTCCCTTTTTCTATCGCTCTGTTCCATTCTCTCTCTTTCCCCTCCACCTGGGTGAGTCGATTCCAGTCTCTTCCTTCTACCCCACCTCTGAATCAGGTTCAAAGAGAAGGTGACTGAAAGGTCACACAGTTCCAAACAGCATCTATTATATCTATTATAGTTTATTATTTTAAAGAACCGCTTAACCTACATCTGGTATTTAAGAGCAAACTTTACATATTTATGGAAAAAAACAGCTCTGAAGCAATGCCCTGGCTGCATGTTGCATCCGTTTAACATATGCAAAATGAACACAGCTACAGAAATTAAACTATTTTTCTCCTGATTGAGAGCAGATATACAGAAATGGTTATAAGTCACAGATCTGGCTTTTAATAAAGCCAGATTTCTTAATTAAAAGCAGTATTGTTTAAACACTGTACTTTAAAAAAAAGAGCTGTACAAACTAAAATCTCATATTATATGCATCCCAAGTGTATTTAACACATTACCTGAGGCCAAGCTAAATTAAAATCTAGCTTTTCCTTTTGTCAACTCTTAGCAACTGCCATGAATAGACAAACAATTTCTACTCAATGATGAATTTTTGGGGTAGAGGTCAAGGAAAAGCTAAAAAGAAAAAAATGATCTAGCTTTGGCATTCAAAAATATCTTTCCACGTTTCAGAAGTGAGGTCATTGCTTCTATTTATAAACCAGTATTTTGGGTTTCAAATTGGTTGCAGGTTTCCATAGTACACCACTCAGGATGGTACTCTTAGTCTTAGTCTTTTATGAAGAGGATAAATTGAAAGGAGGGCAGAAGAGTATTATTGGGCAAGGAGTCTCCGAATAACCTGAACTTATTTTGCATTCTCCTTTTGGAATTATCTTTGAATAAGATATGCTTTAGGGATAACAGGAAACAGACCTTCATCCAAGCAACTTTTTAAGAGCCCGGAAGGTACAAAAGAGGACACTAAAGTTCCTAAGGAGCGGACTTACATAGAATCACTGGCAATATTAAATTCTCCAATCATTCAGACACCTCATTAATTGTCATCACTTAGTATTTTATTAGGAAGATTCTCTGAATCTTCATAATCATCCCCAACAATGATACACTCCCCAAATCCTTATCAAAAGTAGTGGGCAAGACTGAAATTCCTACTGTAATAAGGACAAATCTGCCTACGGAGCATTCACATAAAGGCTTATTTATAAAGCAGTAATGGTAAAACTACTATACACTTCAATTACACAGTCCCACTATAGAGTTCTACCTCCCATCCTCAAAATCAAAAGCCACTGATTTGGTTTCTTTAATGAAAAAAAAATCAACCTGTTCGTATACGAAGTGTCAGCAATGTACCACGAACAGAAGCTGGTTGGCTTTTTTAGCCAAAGTCTCCAAGATGAACAATTTAAAACACCAGTAATGACCAGCAATGCTCTCCTGGGTGTGTGCTTAAGTGAAACGAAGATGTGTCCACACAAACACTTGTACACAAATGGTCACAGGAGGACTTTTCATAATAGCCAGAGGGGAAATAGCGCAAACATGCATCACCTGACGACCAGGTAAATGTAATGTATACAATTCAATATTGTTTGTCGATAAAAGCGAGTGACATTGATATATGATAAAAAATGCATAAACCTTTGAAAACACTGTGCTAAGTTGAAGAACCCAGTCAGAAAAGCCCACATTTTGCATGATTCCACTGATAGGAAATATCTAGACTAGGCAAATCCATAGCAGATCAGGAGTTGCCGAGGGCTGGGGGTGGGTGGGGTGGGGAGGCAGAATGGTGAGTGGCCGCTAACAGTGATGGAGATTTCTTTGCCTTTTGGAGGAGATCGATCTGTTCTAAAATCAGACTGTGGCCATGGCTGCACAGCCCTGGGAATACACTGAAACACAGTGAATTGTAAACCTTACATGGGCGAATAGCATGTTAAGTGAAGTATATCTCAATGGAGCTATTTTAAAAAGATAAAAACGACAGAACTGGTATTTAGACTTCAAAGTCTAATTTTATATGATAACTACAGAGTCTACAAATCTTATCACTTACCATGAGTGAATGTCTGTTGGCAGAAAGAAGACCGGTTCCATACCCTGAGCCCAGACCACCCATTGCTCCATTATGAGAAGGTCCAATGATGCCATGCATGTCCCCATGACCACCAGGCATAGCTGTGGATGGGCCCACTGCATGATTCCGGAGAACGTGGATAGCATCATCCAGCCTTTCTAAACGATCTTCAATTCGGCTTTGCTGTTGGTTAATAAATGATGTGAAATTTAATTTAGTTTGAAATGCACACACAGGTTACATAAGTAAAAGTTGAGTTGACACGAACTATACTTTGAGTTTCTAAATATGTTTCCAATAAAGTTTATTTCCTTAAAATGATAATAAAAATAGTTTTCTTCCTAGACAACTGGTGACAAATGTTAATATTATAATTATGGTGTTATTTTTCAGGAACAAAAACATTCAGTAATTCTTCCAGGACATTCTAATGTACATATGTTAAACTATATTGCATTAGCGTGAAATAATTGGGGCTGACTTTAGAAAAGTAAAACATTGAACTTAAGTAACATTTTTGACAGGCATTGGTTAAAGATTTTAAAAGAAATTAATAATGGGAAAGGTGATTTATTTATAGTTTGCCAATGAAATTATCTTCTTGAAGGCAAGATTTCCTTGATCCCCTCTGTGATACATGATATAGCGCTAAGTATCAAGTCAGGGACAGGTAAATGCACACAAACTGTAATTTCTCAAGTACTATCAATTTTCACTTTCGTTTCCTGCTTTCTATCTATTATCACCAGCTTGTGTGTGTGTGTGTGTGTGTGTGTGTGTGTGTCTCCCTTTACACACACACAGAAGGGAATGGGGCCTCAAAATGATTACAGAAAAAAATTACAATAATTCTGCCAACCAAAGTGGTACGAGATTTCAAGACTGGAGACTAACAGAGATTTGAATTAGTGTGCACCGAGGGCTTCTCAGTGATTTCAAAGTCATTTCTATAGTACAGAATTCACTCCCTTACACAACTGCATTACACAATTAAAAACCAACTGGACTTTTTTCTTCACCCCTAGCCATTAGGACCCAACTTTTCTGCAGCTGGATAAGGTCTATGCTGTAGTTTTGGTGAAGAAAAGGGACATGTAGATGTGCCTTTGTTGTTTTCTTTTTCCAGCGTGATCAATAATGATATCAAACAAACATCTGCATAGGACTCTCCAGTGTGCACTTTAACATATACCATCCCACGGGGTCCTCATTGGACATGAGTGAGGCAAGCAGGAAAGGCAGTATTATCCCTGCCAAACAGACATGCAAATGAGACTCAAAGAAATTAAGTGAATTAATTAATCAGGGTCATATTGCCAGGAAATAGTAAAGTCAAGACTGAAATCTAAGTCTTTTGACTTCAAATCTAATGCCTCTTTGTACTACATCATGCTACAACCCGCTCAGAGTTCCGAAGGGCTGTGCGAACAGATGTACTAGCTCTACTGTATGAGAAAAACAATTTCAAATTATTCTATACTGACAGGAAGAATGTGTGTCTAATACAGTTTGTCTATGGTACAGAGCATTCTGATCTGGTGGGCTTTGGTGTTAGGGGACCCCCCCCTAAACTCCTACCTTGGCTACTAATGTGACCTTGGAAAAGTTACTAACATCTTTGAGTCTACACTTCCTAATTTATGAAAATGGGAATGAATATATATGCACTTCCAAGTGCAAATGTAAGCATGAAAAGAAATAATACATGTGCCTACCATCCCTTCTGGCTCACAGGTTCCTGGTGGAGAGAGCAGTTTGTGCTTGCGGGCCCCCTCGTGAGTGGTGAGAATTCAGAGAGGGCTGAAGCAGTTCACAACCACAAACCTAGCCTTTGCAGTTTCACAGTTGGATAAAGCCTGGTTTTGATAGCGGGGTCCAAGGGAATAACTGACGGAGATCGCTGTTTAAAACAACTAGGGATCGCCTGGACGCGGGCTGCAGATTCATCGGGCTGGGCAGGCAGTGCATATGTTGTGTGCCCTGTGGTTGCCTTCAGTGGCTAAAACGCACAGCTGGAGGACTCACACACCACAGTGAGGAAGAGAACAACAAAGGGGGAAATGTACCTTTGTATTTTAATTTTTAGATTTTCCTTAATTTAAGTAGTAAGCCAGAAAAGAAGGAAGAAAACCCCGAAGAGCTGACAAGACATTAATTCAGATGGATAGACAAGTCTGTGCCTTCTTCCATGGTCCATCTCAAATTATGGGGGACAACGGGCAAAAATGTGAAAAGACTGAAGAGCTCCTTGCTGCCACCTCTCCCGTTTGATTCATAAATAATCTAGACATGGCACAGAGCTGTGGTGCTTCATGCATATTTCCAGTCCCATCACTGTGAGTTAAGAAAGCCTAGTGTGTCAGACACGGAATCATCATATACTATAAGTATTAATTAAATGTGTGCAAATTTTCAGCTATGTCCTACTGGAAGAGCAGAGATGGAATGATATTATGAGGTTTCTATGAGAACCAAAGTGAATGAGGAAATAGTTGAGAAATAGATCTCTTTTTCCAAGGTAAAGAGAAGAACTCTAAACCTGTTATTCTGGAAAGCAGAGCAGACACATGGAATCTTCAAGTGTTCCACCTGTACAGCTCAGCTGGAACATCAGCAGTTCATATTAGAGAAGTTATTTAATTATTGACAGGGCTCTTTCCCCAAGATGGGAAGGGGGCCATTATCCTTCCAGGATTTTTAGCAGTATCTGAGTTTCCATCTACAAACAGGAACAAGAATAGAAACTTGGAGAGTGAACTAGAGAAAAAAATGGTCCGAAAATGGCTAGAGCAGGGATGAGCAGATGAGACTTACCAAAGAGTGTAAGGGTCCTTCATAATTAGGAGATGATGAGGCCTGTCCTCCATTTCTGGACCAAACAGCTGTGCCTGCTGATATTAAAATGGGAATTACAATGTGATCTACATAATCTTAAAAAATAATCTTACCAACATGTTAAACAGTTCTTTTAGAAACGGCAATGTTGATTTCCATGTGGACAATAAAGTAAATACGTGTAAACTTCCCATACAAGAATTCTGGAGCAAAGAAAACATTTTAAATGTAAAACAGGAAGACTTTACAAAGACTCAGAATTCTCTCAAGCTCCCTCCCAGAAGGAGGAATGTTAGCTAGAGAAGTGCTCCTTGATAGAAAACCACCACTACAAAGTCAAGGTACTTTTCAGAGTGCAGGGGGTGGGGGGCTTTGTTACATCTTCATGGAAGGCCAGTTTGTTAAACCCAAATTCTCTCACCACTGAAAAACAGCTTTGCTTCTTGTTATTAAAATGATCCTTGAGAAGGAATAAGCCTTCAGAAACTTTTTCAGGAAATAAGATTAGTTGGCAGCGATCCACAACACTGGAAATTTAAAAACTCAATGTAACAACAGTAATAAGTAGCTCTTCCGAAGAAAATAGTTTTTTTATGATTCACTAAATTTGCAGGTAAAGAAAGATTCCTGCTATAATAAATATTACATGTCTAATCTCCCACTTTTAAGTTTAAAATAATACAAACTCAGTCTAGAAGATAAATAATTCAAGATTTCTTCCTGAAATCTCATGCTTTGACACAGCTATCACGTTAAATATTCATTCTTCCTGTCGTTTCTGGGTGTGCATGTGTGTGTATTTTTATGCTAAATAAAAATAGAATATTTTGTTCAATTACTTTCAGTTACAGAATCTGGACAGAGCTATCGGTGTGAAAATAGCAATCTGTCCCCATATTTACATCTTCATAAAGTTCTTCCTTGCTAACATGCGGTCTTTCTCTATGGATTTCCGGGACCCCCAAAGTGGCCTTGTTTCTGTGTCTTTCACAGACAGCATACTGCTCAGGTTTAGGTTATTTGGGGAGTTTTCTGGAATGATTTCTGCATCAGAATATTCCACTCCCCTGATGAGCCTAGGGGTGGAGTGGCAGAGTGGTGAGCTCTGAACCTGCCTGAGCTCCCATATTGTTACAGATGTAACCTCAATAAGTCTCGTGCCCTTCCTGAGCCTTGTACACTCATCTGTAAAAGCAGAGCATTAGACTAAAATACCATATTTTGCTGTGTATGAGGCACACCCATGTTTCTGTGTGTATTATACATGGGATTATACCCATCATTATACCTATGATATGTAATCATTATACCCATGTAAAATGCACATCCTTATTTTTCCCTCAAAAATTTGGGCAAAAAAGTGTGCATTATACACAATAAAATATGGTAGTTGCTCTCAAGCTTTATTAGACTCCAGAATTTTTCCCCAAATTATAAAACAGACAAAATCGGAGTTGTTCTGCTTGAAATGGGGAACTTGGAGTCCTCCCTGCTCAGCCCCCTTGTCACGAGCACCATTGGACCAGATGCCGTCTCCATCCCTCTCTGGTACTAGACTTTGAGGTCTGTGACTGTTTTCCAGAGCCTAACAATGTGGCACTGAACCTAACAATTCTGAACTTTCCTCTCCTTTGTGGTCACTGGGAGTGCTTCATCACTGTTCCGTTATATGTCATCTCTGTTTCCGTCCAGGTTCAACTTTGTCTCTCTGGACATTGGACTTAAATGTCCAGCTACCCCTTTCTATTCTGTCAATGGAGGCTGGAAAGGCTGGCATTAAATCCCACCTAAGCCACGGCCATCACCGCAGACAGCTTTGCAGCAGGGGAAGCCAGGTTATAATGGCCATGTGAGTGCTGCATGCGGAGAATAATATATGGATGGAGGGGCAACATTTAAGCAAGTGACTCCACTCTAAATTACAGTTAAGGTCAGGTTTCAATCAGGTACAGATGTGATTTAGTTGTGCTTTGGAAGCCACCTGTCCTCTTTCCAAAGAGCAGAGCCGGGCACCAGACAGGGCCCTCTGGAAGCATTTACACTGGAAGGGCAATGAGCCTTTTAAATGGACCTCTGAGAAGTGAAATGCTTTACTAACATAATTTTAGAACTTACAATTGTATTATTTGAAACCGTAGGTCGTATAATTGGTTATTTTTAAAGACAAACACCCCCTTTTACTCCATACACTTGCTTCACGATTTATTTACAAGATTCTAGTTTCCCCCAAACATCCCAATGACATGGCCTTCAAAGAGAAAATTTGGAAAGTCTAAAATGTCTGTTGGAAATGATCCTTTTGAATAATCTATATTTGATGACTGTGTAATCATATTCATGACTACATTCACTGCCTTTTCTCATCTGAGATGTCTCACTGGAGTGTGTTATTCCATTGAGTATCTTCTAGAGAGCTAGGGAAAGCTTAAGAAATAAGTTTTCTATATGTCTATGTATTTTAAAAACATCTAATCTTTAAGAAAAGTCTTGAGTGTGAATGGCTGTACCCTCACATGGTAGTCTGTCTCTCCTACTCCCTTCTACTTGTCTGTCTGAAAATGTTCTGAGCTTTCGGAGGGAGCACGTTTCTACTTCCCAGAGCAGGGAGTCTAACAGGGCGACCGCTGTCACTAGCTGTCAGGATGACGGCACGAGAGTCAGCACAGTACCTGAGAGAGAAGGAGGAGAGCCAACGGGAGTTGAAGGGTTTGATGAAAAGCTGTTGTTAGTGTGATCTGGAGAATAGATCTTGAAACAACGGGGAGAAAAGAAAACAAGCCCTCATTATTAGGAACCAATAGTCAACAAGTTTGTAAAGTACAAAGTGTCAATGCAATTCACTTAAAAATTACAAGTTACAAAATAAGCACTTTGATTTTTCAAAATCGGCATTATTGAGGTCATGCAAGACAGTCAGAAGAGATCCGGTCGGGAGGTCAGCAGACTGGCATTCAAGGCCTCTCCCCAACTTCCTCCCACGGCTGTGTGGCTGGCTGGGAGTGCGCCACAGAGGTACACCGAAACTCCCATCCCTCCACAAAATACGCCAGACTGTCTCCTCTCTAAGACTGCTGTCCAACTCCTTCACCATGGTTAAGGCATGGTTAAGACGTAGAACACTTAGAGTAAATAAAACTTTTACTTGGTCAAAGATGCTGATATAAATCAAACATATTTTATGCTCCTGATGGTAAGGAAAGAAAACAACCAAAGAGATAAAGTGTTAGGGCAATGAATCTCCACTTACATTTTGCAAATGACTATGTTTAGCTTTTGAAGTATACTCCAAGTATACTCCTTCACACAAATAATGTGTGTTTTTTGTCACCAGTGAATAGGCAGGACATGGTCGAGTCTAGCCTCTTGGCAGTGGGCAGTCAAAGCAGAAAAGGTGAGTCCCCAGGTACCAAATATGTGATCATTTCTCATGGACCTCAGCTATGGTCTTCTGTTTTTTCAATGCCTTTTCCAAAGTGTATTAGAATTGCCCCTTGCAAAGTCAGTCTTAGTGGGTCAATGAGCACCCATAAGACTTTAGAGAAAGATAAGAACTCAAGATAGAAAATCTATACACCTCACGGCCTGGAGAATATCCACAAATCCACAACTGAGCACCACCTAGCCCCACCATGAGGAGATAAGATGGAAGAGACCAGTCATGTACTGAAAGAAATTATGCAAGAAAGCTAGCATTTCCAAAATCAAAGCTATTTGCCATTCATTTTCTAAAATTCCGAATGTCCACATCTGATTAAAGTTCAGCCTTCTAATACAATGCCACATATGAAGTCCAAAGTCAATATTTCCTCACCGAAGCAAGTGCCTTCCCCAGAGCATCTCCAGTCTGGGAGCTGCCTGCTGCCCCGCTTCCTCTATTTGCTGCAAAAACAAAAGGCAGAATATGAAAAACCAGGCAGTGAGACGCCTGACAATTTTCTATTCCTGGTCCATTTACTCACAATTTAATTGCATTTTTAATGCTAATTATGACACATTAATCTTTAATTAGCATTAATTTGTTTGCTGAGGTAGATGCCAAATATATTCATGTTACATTTTTTACAGATAAAATATAAACCTGACACCTTGGTTTAAAGATAAAGTGTTTTAGTTGCTGTTACCTTCCACTTTACTTAGAGTGGTTAGTGGGGAAATGATAGTCCACTGCTAAAAGTACACAGTACTTTCAGGTCTCTGAAGTTCTCACAGTTTCTTTTTAAAACATTTTAGATAGCCAATTAAATTCTCCTCACACAGAATTTACACCTTTTAAATAAAACACAAAAGAGGTACTCCTCTGAGAGTTTCACAGTAAACAAAATTTTACAAAATCTGTAACAAGCCTAGCTTCCTAGGAGAGAAAATATTTTTAATATTTTAAGTAACATATTGTCCACATATTTAAGCCAAACTTAAAAGAAGTTGAACTGTTATGCTGCTAAAAGTCAGTATGGTCTCAAATTCTGGAGATAAAATCAGTCTACATAACTGTGAAGCTGTATCTCCGTCTTAAACACTGGTATTTTTATCTACACAGTATGAACAGAGTGCTATTAAGAAAAAGACACGGATGCTAGTACATAATTCGAAGCCAGCTCCATTTAGAAGGTAGGTTTTGAGGTAATTTGCCTGCATGAAATGGTGCAGCCAGCGCCCTTCTGAGGTCTTCAGCACCAATATGATGCCTACACATGGTAGGTTACACTCATTAGGGCCTCGCCTTTAGCAGATCGGCAAAGTACTAAAATAAAGCCCATTAAACTCCAGGGAAAGCTATTTTTCAACATTTCATGAAATAAGAGAAAGACTCTTGAAGCCACTGATTAATCCAAGCAAAACTTTATTACACAAATCATGTTTTAAAAAAATCGCAGCCCTATCCATGACCTAAGAGAGCAGCCTTTCTGGCAAACATGTCCTCAACTTCCAGATCTGTGAAGTGGAGGAGAGGTCAGCTCTCCAGTGGTCAAAACTGTCCGCTTCTCTGGGTTATAATTTCACTCTCTTGACCTCCACGTAGCACGGTGAAATTATGCTTGCTATTTTTATACACTTGCAAGTTGGATATGTCAGTTAGATAATCTTTTGATGGGTGTTTTATTTGGTTAACGAAAGCCATACCTATATGCATGTATTACTAAAACTGAAAGAATACCGGTATATGTTTAAAAAAAACCCACAGTCACATTCGGACATTCTTTTTCATATCACAAATTCACATTAAATATATATCATTGTGAGTGGCTGACATTCTCCTAGAAGAAGTGAAGCTATAATCTGTAATTTTGAAATTTTAAATTAAAAGCTTGTATCTGTAGGTTATTAGACGAAGGATTACATGCAGAAGGGAACTCTCTGAAATGATCCTGACAGCATACTGAGCTAGTGGAAGAGACTCACAGATATCAAGGGTATTAAAAATACTCAGTATAAGAGGTAAATAAAATTTTACCTGGTATGAAAAGTGTTAATTGTTGCATTAAGAGTTTTTTTTTTAATATAGACAATTCTAAAGAGAAAATAATAGAAAGCACCAATATTTCTTCAGCTTGTATTACCACAGTATTTTGGGGGCAATTTTATATGCAAGTTTTCATTAGAAGTAACATTATCATATATTCCTAAAAATTAGATGTATCAGTCAAAACAATTTGTAATATCTGCTTGACCAGAGAACAGATCTTCATGACATGCAAGTTCACAGCCACTGTGGAAAAACTGTAGCATCTAAAAAGGAACTGAAACCCAGATAGGACAAGACCATTACAGATAAAATTTGCTACCATAACATCTTTCAAAAGATTAATTCTTCATTTGAACAACTTTAAAATGAAGATAAAAAGTGTCTAAAACTATTTTTTCATAAAACCAGAGAGACCACTGAAAACCAATATTTTAGAAACATTAAAAAAGTTTATTATATAGAACATAAAAAAGCACACTGTACAAGAGACAAGATATGATCATAGGCTCACTTTCATGCTCGACTTCGTATGAAGTGCCTGCTACCTAGAGGGAGATATTAGGACTGAGGAAGTAGAATAAAAAAAGCATCAACTCCTCACCTCACGTCATCATAAAAATGAGTCAGAAGACTAAAATGTTACTCATGGAAGCCACTCTTAGAAACAGACTATTTTTTAGCACGAAGCCATTCTACCTTGTAGCAGCTGGAGAGCCCAACCCAAGGGCTTAAATTTCAAAGGAGTTTACTGGGGCCAGTTTGCCCTTTCGCTTGGAATGCCTTTTGTTCTGTTCCAGGAAACCTTGGGGAAGACACATTTTCAAGAGTCCCTCAATATGTTAAGCTACATGGGTCCTTCTGTTAAAGAGTTCTCTTTTTATTTGTGTGAGTGATATGTCAAAGGGCATAAATAAGCAGCAAGTGAATACATTATTAATTCTCAAAGGTAGAATGTCTCTTATATTGAGTAATGGGTCATGTTTAGCAAAACACACTTCTAATTAAACTTTGTATTAATCAAATCCACCTTTGTGGCTTTAATGTAACAGGACTTCACTGCCACTCTAGGCCTGATTTTTTGTCAACCCCTGTTATTACCAATTACTCAAGTGCCCATATAACATAAATAAAGATAAAAACTATTGCCTGTACTTGGTGAAGACTGGATTGATTGATTTCTCGAGTTATTTTAACTCTAATCAATTTCTCTTGCTCAAGAGAAAAAATCACCAGTCTCTAAGAAGGGTCGTAAAATAAATATGAGTGGGAGATGAGCAGGGATTAAGAGGAGCTGAACTTTTGGAGGGGATTTGACACTGCAAGCCCCTCCGGCCCCCGACCAGCGTTGTTCAGATGGCTAGAACCCAGGTGCTATTGCTGGCTAGAAGGCAGAGCAGAAACAAAGGGTTTGGGAGGTAGGGCTGCATGCTGGACCGCCCTCGGACTCCAGCTCAGCTTTGGGGAAATGGCACTTCCCCATCAGAACCCACCCTGATCAGAGCACCAGGGTGAGGGGGCACCTGGGGATTGGCTATGGATACAGACTGTGGAAGACACGCTGTCCCTTTACTGCACACCCATGACCTCAGGCTGGGAACGCCATGGAGACAGATATAAAAGGAAAGAGAAGTGTAATTATGGTGTATTTGTCTGAAGGAAGATGACTGCTTTGACATTTTATTAAGTATTATTAAACTACTAGAAGTAGCATAACAATGCCATGAGTTGTCTATAAAGATGACAAAGGAGCCCTCTCCAGCCCTCCTGCTATATATGCTTTTAGAGTTAATACTAAAATATAAGCTACAATGTATTAATTTTTAGCAGCAGGCATTTCTAGGAATTCAGGGGGAGAGTTGGGCCCCATGACCGTGTGCAGGAAATGGACTAGAAGACTTAAACCAAACCAGTCGATTGTTTTCCGTCACTGGTCTTTGTAACCACGATGCCATGACACTGCTGGATAAAATTCACATACTCTTCTGCTCTGTGCCTGTCCACTACTCAACTGTATTTGAAGGCTCGAATTCTTGTAAAAGACAAAGTGAATCTCATGTGGCTATTTTCATAATAAAATTACTGGGAAACCAAGTCCTCAAAGGGAAATGGACATGTTTCTGCTAGGAAAGTCACACAATCAAGTGCATCATGGATACAAACAAGTCATTAGAAGGGAAAGCTGTAAGCCAGATTAATTCATGAACCAGATAGATATTCCAGGATAATCTTTAGCATATGTTGTATTAAGTGCATCTTGGTAGTCTGTTTCTTCAACACTGGTTTGAGGTTAAAAACATGAGAAATGCCATGTATTAGAAAGCAGGCCAGTTAAAGACTATAATAAAACAATGATAGTTTGTACAACCATTGTGACAGTTGTATGCTCTATTCCCTGTTAGGGGAAGGTGGGGTGTCTGGCCCCAAACCACAAGAGGTCACACCCTGGGAATGTATAGGAATGGTGTCACCCAGTGGGGAACAGAGGCACTCTCTGCCTTGCAGAGTCTCAGGGGACTGTGCAAGGTAGGCACCCTCTCAATGCCTCCAATCATATTGCAGGTACAAGGGAAATATGTGTATAACAAAATGTATATGGCTATATCTCCTACACTTCTATCCTCTGTAGCTGGTATCTAACAACTTACTGCACTTCTTTTTCTGTATGCACGGTTACTCATACGTAGACACATTGGACCCTGCTGCTTCTGAGACACCCAGCAGTACAACGTTGGAAGGGTCGTAGGAATAAAGTCTAACGGGCTCTGATAGTGGTAACCCTGAAGCCCCCAAACCTTAGCTTCTCTTGTTAACTGGGTGCCACATCAGTTAAACTACTATGAATCCATGCTGTGTCCCATACACTACATTCATATAGTTCTAGGGTGCTGAAAAGATCCCTCTAATTCAGAAATGTCTAGTGTCATCTCCAGAGTTTGCTGGCAAGGCTTCAGAGAAAAGTAGTGAATGGTGTGTTATAAGTAAAATATTTTACTCTATAACTTTCTCAAAAATCCATGGATGAATGTGTCAGTAAAAAAAATTCTGTCGTTAATATAATCTGAGTAAGCTTTATCCTTCTTCAGGGTTTCTCAAAAAATGATAATGGGAATTAAGGGGCAAAAAACCCAAGAAACAACGGTCATTGCTCCAAACAAAACACCAGCAACCCCAGACCTCAGTGAGCATCCTCCCCCTTTGAGATGCAGAGCACAGAACCAGAGGCAAAGAAGCCTGGTCCAGAGAGGTCACCCTCTGAGAGTTCTAGAGCGCATATCTCATTCCACACGTGTTTTCTTCTCCCAGGATCCACTCAGGATGATCGCTGACCACCAGGAAGACGCATTATAACATGAAACTGAGAAATGGGACAACGATCTTTTGAGCTGAAAAGGCAGCTTCCTAAGACATCAACGTTGTTTATGAAAAGACTGCACTGCCTTGCAACTTTACACCAAGAAAACTTGAAAAATATGATGTCCATGTGTGAGCGCTTGAACCCCATTCTTGCGGCATTAGCATTGCTTATAGCCATTTTCTACAGAGTCATGTGTGTAATCTTGAACATGTGTCAGGCTATGTGTTCCCTATTTACCAATTATTTAATTAGCTCTGTTTGTTCTTTGCGATACAGGCAATGTACTATTTCTTTATTTCCTGCATTTCAGAATGAGTGAGTATATGCCAAATATTTTCAAGTCTACAGATGTATCCTATTAACCCATAGTGTTTGTTGGGGAAGTATTACTAACAGAAAAGAAATCTTCTCTTCTTCCTTTACAGACATGCTGCTGTCCCTGACTTCTATCTCACTCTGAAAATTAAGCCAAAGCCTAAGAGAATTAAAGGGCGAAGAA
The DNA here is from genome assembly GCA_007922815.1 of Macrotus californicus. Classification (NCBI taxonomy): domain Eukaryota; kingdom Metazoa; phylum Chordata; class Mammalia; order Chiroptera; family Phyllostomidae; genus Macrotus; species Macrotus californicus. Next base: position 23,291 of record VMDR010003327.1, read on the forward strand.
ACTCAAGCTGCTGGATACTGTGCAGCCCTAAAGCTTATTATCGTACCTACATTTTCCTCTGCATTTTAATTGAAGGAATCAGAGGACATATTTTAGAGGAGGCCATATTTTAAGGGAGTAATCCTAGAGTAATAACTGCATTTATGCAAGTTAGTAAAGGTCTGTTCTTCCAAAAAGCTGAATTACCATGTCTACTTACTTCCTAAGAAGATGATAAAGCTTTCTCGCATTCTAGACTTTGACAAGTACACCCATGATTGTGGAACAATTTGTGTAATGATGTTCATCCTAAAAAAATTCTTTTTCTGGGTTCCAAAAACTCACACTTTTCCCTTTTAAAATGACAGCTGCCTCATGATTATCTAAACCCTTCCTCCAGTTGACCAGGACCCTCCAGTCCGTATCAAGTTAAGTCTACCTTTGGCCTATAGCTGCCCCCTGCTCAGGCCAGCTGCAGCTGAGCAGACATTCCTGTTCATCGATGAGCTAATGTTGAGCCGATCAGCATAACTAAAGCAAATCCCATTCCCACGGATTTCATGGTTATGCTACCCACAGCGCACGGAGAACCATTATACCATCTCATAATATCTCTTTCTTCCCAAGTCTAGTGCCTGTCTCCTAGGAAGACTGCTTGCAAATTAATTAACACAACTTCTTCTCCAACAGTGCCTAAGCATGTTTTCCTGAACTCGAGCTGTTGCTCCACCTTTACACCTTCCTAAAAAAGAAAATTAGTCAAACCACAAGTAGACAGGAAATCTGCCTTGTAAGAGGATGAATGACCGGTCACCTTTCTTCGCAACCAGACCCCGTGACCGCAGGAAGGGGCTTTCCATTCGCCAAACCGCACTGAAGTGAAACATGCCCTTCTCACCCTCTCAGTTCTGCACTTCTTTCTTCTTGTTTTTCAAATCTGCCCAAACTGCACGGGGAGCTACAGAACTGCTCCCAGGCGACCGCTGTCCACAGCCCTCCAAGGTCAAACTGATGCGACATATTTGTAGAAGCTTTGTTGTAAAAAAGGTTACAACAATGGAAACTCCTACATTTGCTTCTTAATGAGACATGAGAGCGAAGGGCTGCGAGACGGCCCATCTCAAGTGTGAAATATAATATTGAATAAAACAGGAGTGTATTATTTAGGCAGGATTATATTTAACAACATTTCAAAATAGATTTTTATCGAAAACTCTCCCACATAAGTGATTCAAACTAATTCCCCGAGTCCTACAAACTAGAGAAAATGATTCTGTCACACATTCTTCTCTCTCAAACATACAGAGCATGCTCCTCAGTGACCCACTGAAGTCACCCTAAGGCCCAGCAAGGTGTGGGTTTGAGCTAGAACCAAAGTGCAGGCCATCGGTGAGGTCTGAGGTTTTAACAGGACCCTGGAGCATCAGGCTGACTGCTGAATGGCAAGGACGGTTGACAAAGGCCAGTTCAGAAGGGGGTGCTCGCCTCCTCCCTAACTTGAACTCTTTCCTCCCTGGGCAGCTAGACACCCTGCCAGCTCTTCCCACGAGGTGAGCGTGGTGGGGGACCCGCCTGGCCTAGGGAGAGGAAAGCAATGGACAGCATGACAAACGAGAAGAGGGGGATGGCTCAGTTCTCTGGTGGCGGCATTCTGCTTGGGCCTTAACTTGTTCAGTAAATTTACTTGAGGAAAATAGCAAATAACTTCTGGCCCATGGATGCCCAGCCATCTCTTCCCCTGTGAGTGAACGGACACAACTTCCCTGCTGCAGGACCCCACAGTGAGGCAGAGCTTGCTGAGTTCTGCCTGGCCACCCATGAATCTCACACAGGCCAGTCTTCAGAAGACTGTGGCATGTTCCGGCTACGAGCAGAGCACAGTGCCTGAGTTTGGGAAGTGGTCCGTAGCTATTATCAAGAGCAGTTGTGCCCTTTATCTCATTAGTCTTCACTGGTGTGTCTTAATAAAGTTCACTTTGCTTGCTACTGGCGATATGAGAAGCAAGGTGGTTTTGGTGTATTTTAACCCTTGTTCAATCTAATTTCAATAGACAGAGTAGCCAAATTTGTTTCTTGTGGAAAAAAAATGTGATTATGGTCAAGCCAGTGACTATTTCTGCTTGGTTCATTTGCTTGTTCGTTCAGGTATAGGACAAGCATGTGTTGCCTGACTGCTCTTCCATTATGAGAGGGAAAAGAGGCCACTCACTGTGAGCCCTGACATTGACTGTTGGCATCGAACTGGCATTTCCAAGACTCACCCATTATGCTGTCGGTCCCGTTGGCGGGAGGCGTGCAGGAAGAGGTGCTGTAATGGTTAGTGCCGCTGCGGTGGAAAGTGGACATTGGAGGAAGACTGGAATTGATATCTGCTGAGGAGTGTGACGGGTAGCTCTGTAGCGAGAAGAGGAAAACAGAAGACATTTTCAACCATGAAACATTGAGCGGGTTCGTTTCTTAATACTTCTTTCAGCACCCTTCATTCTGCGATAGAGAAAGCCCTTAGAATTTCAAAATATCCAAGAATACATCTTGCTCAGATCTGACAGCTTTCATTTTTCAAATAATAAAATAGAAAGACCCACAGTTGGTTTGGGTTTGCATCAAATGGAGGGGAATACAGTGGCAACGTAGGGCACTGGGAAATGATTACAATGTCTAAATCTGAAAATCACTGCCTAGAAGCATCCCTGTGTCTTCAGCAGCATAACAGAGCACTGCTACTATTCCTTTTGTTATACAGCTTACTGACGGAGTAAGGCAGATTCTATGATCTAGTGAACAAAACAACACCGTGATCCACAGGGCTTAAATTACACTTCACCCTAACCTTCTGGACACGAAATGGCAAAGAGTAACCAGTCTCAGCGTTTTCCTGCCAGACTGAATCATCTTTCTGAACTCCAGCAATAACACAATGATAAATGAAAAACTTAAAAAGTGCTAATGATTTGATACGAGTGTGTCCCCAGACTATAAGTACATAAAGCCTTAACTCAATGACTATGCTGAATTAAACCAGAACAAATGAACTGAGGATAACTACCTGACTTCTTACTTTGTATGTCCTCTCCGCTAGCAATCTGCCATATCACTGACTGTGGAAGAAGACTGTCTTTACAGAGTCATTTGGTTTAAGGCTTGGCTTTGAGTTTGATTATTGTACCAGTTGTCTTTGCAAATAAGCTGCTTTCCTTGGGGCACATCACAGTGCCTGCAAGGTTGGCACATTGGGTGCTAGCCCATCTGCTTGGAGATGAGATCACGAGGAGGGTCACAGTGATTTACAGAAAAACACTGAGCTATCGTCCCATTCAAGGTAGTTAGTAGTTTAAAATGTTGTTCTAATAGACATCTGAATGCATTACAGACATGTAAAGGAAAACATTGAAGCTAAAATAGACCTTTTCCTTATATGTGTTATATTATAGGCCATGGCTCTTTGTTATATGGTTACTGGATAGTCTGTTAATATTGTTCAGTGTAAAACTGAGATGGGAAATGATGCTCATAGGCAGAGGTGCTTAAAGTCCAGGTGTCTTGGTATTTTATTTTGAGAGGCCCATCTTACGTTCTACCTCCTCCTTGGTGATTCTTTACTACTTCCAACTCTTGCAAGATCTCTTCTCTCTGCATCCCTAATGAACTTACTTTCCGCACTGTGCCATTTAATAACTATATGCTGCCTTTCATTGCTTTCCCTTTCAAATGCATCTCCATCTACACTGTAAACTCATTAAAGGGAGGGAAAAGAGCTTATACCTCTGCCTCCTACAACTTACTGCTGAGTGCTGAACACATAATTATCCTATACACTTAATGAACAACTGGTTATCCATTAGCCTTTAATAAAGAGCAGACTGAAATACTAGTTATTTGAGGGATAACTAAAAGATCTAGAAAATGAAACCATATTTCAGAGCCAAGTCTGCCACAGCCATGCCTTTGAAAACACTACCTCTGTGCACTCAGAACAGTCCGAATGAAAGGTCAACTCCAGTAAAAAAGTCGACACGCTGCCCTTAAGCCTTTCCAAGTTCCCGAGAATGCCTTTCAAATGTTTTAATTTCATGGACCTCTTTGTTTGACCAAAAAATTCCTTAGGCCACCTGTTAAGCTCATTTCTAGTTGCTACTGACAGAATGCCCCAAGTAGTCCATGAAATTTCTTCCAAAGAGTGAGAGAGCAAGGCCATTCCATAGGACAGCTCATCTGAAACTCTGAACAAGCCACAAAATACCAAACACAGAAGAGCTATTTCTTCCCGAGAGCTGAAGGCTATAATAAAGTAGATTAAGAGAAACAGAATAAGGAAAAAAGAAAACTAAAGAAAAAGAGATGGTTTCAGTTCTGTTTCATGCTGAGTTTCTGAAGAATTGAGAAACTTTATAAGTCGGTCCCAACTACGCAAAACTCAAACAGAGGAAAAATTATGAGAACTATTTAAATAACTATTAATAATTATAGAATGAAACAAAAAAGATTATTGTATCAGTGAGAATTTTTAAATCCCTTGAATTTGGTATAAAATGGGCAGTAATTCGGGATTTGACAAGGGGTTAATACTGAGTTCTTAGATTAAAAAGTAAAGTTCTTTCCCACAGATTTTAATGGGGAAACCAATACAATTCACCTAAATCAGTTATTTTATAGAGACTCATTGAAAATAAGATGCTGAAAGCAATCAATGAGATTTATAGGTCGGTTATTTTATGAGGGAAACTATCTTGAAAACTACTGTCACTCAAAGTCATAGTAAATACATCACAGAGAATATTAGTGATATGTGGCCAATGTCTCCTTTAGAGTAGTCAGGGATCGAATATAGAAGGTCCCGTTAGTCTTTCTTAGTCCAGCTGTAAATACGGTCTGCCCTGTTCACTATGAAGCAGAAGGGAAGTATGATGTAGTGTTATGGCCTTACATGCCCACTATTTATTTTTACCTATAACAGCCAATGATAGTGTACTTGGAATGTCTTTGGCAGAGTAAGTGTTGGAAATGTTTCCATTAGTGACGTTTTTATCAACCTGTGGGTTGAGAATTCAAAAACTAGAAGTGATAATAATTGGCATTACGTATCAGGAATAAAATCAGGCTTTAGGGTATGGCACGGCTTCACAACCTTGGCACTGCTGATCTCTCGTACCAGGTAAGCTTTACTGGGGGAGTTTGTGGTCTTTTTACCGGCACCCCTGGCCTCTATATACTAGATTGCAGTTGCAACTACCCCCAATGTTTCCAAAGGTTCCCTGAGGGGCAAAATTACACCTAGTTGAGAAGAATTACTGGGGTTAGGGTTTATGTTACAGAAATAAATACATAAATAAAACACAACAGAACCTCTGTTTTATTAAAATTCCAGAATCCTGGGACCACGTCACTCTGTAGTGCACAGACCAGGCCCCCACCGTGCTGGACAGCGAGGACTCCGTCCTATTTTTACAAAGAACGCTGCCAAGTCATCCAAACCCAAATCTTCTACACCACCATGCCAAAGCTCAACCACAAACGACATTCTTCTGAATACACACTCACGCCATAGCAGCAATTCGCTGCGGGAGTTTGTGGTAGAGGCTGAAACTGTAAAGGGAATTTGGAGAGTCAAAACTGGTGACTGGACCATTGTCACCAAAACATGTGGATTTTAAGTTTTATAATTACACGTTCTCTTACATCGGGGTATAAAGGGAAGCTGACAATAGTGTTTCTAAAAGGTTTTACCTTTAGAGATAATATGAATTTGGCCATATTATACCCGAAATAATACAAGGCAAACTCTCTTCTTTTCTTCAAACTGTTTCTTTGTTCCATATAGCACTGGTCAAAAGCCACGGGTGACCATTCCAAGGAACTATCATTATTTTCAAGTAAAAGGACACTAACTGCCTAATATTACTCAAATTATTCACAATCCCCTGTCAGATTTTTAAATGTCACTTCAAAATATTTCCAAATGGTTACTGAAATTACGATTACTTGACATAATAATTCAACAGTTTCTCTATCAGTGAGAAAATTCATTAGGATATACTGCCAGAGACCTATTTCATTCAGCCTTTAAAAAAAATAAAACTCCTAGTCTCTAAGATCTGCTAAGTGATCATGTTAAGAGTGAAAACCCTGTACATTGTGATGGGTAAGAGGCAGTACAGACACAGCAGCTGATGGGGTTTCCTGGGTCACTCCTTCCAAATGATCTTTCTTCTTGGTTTGACACTATCGTGTTGGTTCAGCAAAACTTTTTCAAAATGTGTTGGTTTCTTTTATAAAGTGACAGTTCTGTACATTTGAGCATATTTTGAAGATACCTTCCTCGTGCAGTAAATATAGGATAAAAACCCACCTAAATTAAAATTCTAGAGCATGATAGGGAAAGAAAAAAGAAATATAGAAGAGAAGAAAAATAAATGTTGGATGGACAACTCTTAAAAGGGCTGGAATTCCAAAAGATTAGCATAGTGCCAAAACCTTTCATGTGTAATCAAAACTTTCCTTGCACACAAGACACATGTAGATTTGATCATGCGTTCCTTAGAGAAGTGGAAGACGACAATGGAGAAATCACACTGTTAGTCAAGAAGAAGTTCTAGAATGATAATAGTGGTATTTCTCTAAGCTCCCACTCTGGTGCCTCCAAGTAGAAGGGAGGAGAAGAGCACATAAGAAAGTACATCATCTGCTATTCACTGGAAATGTGCTGAAATCTGAGCTAGCTTGTGATTTACACATTCCAACTTATTAGATGATATAGAAATGACAACATCTTCATCATTTGTTTCTCATTAATGGAGAGGTTAGCTGACCACACAGTGTCTCTGTCACTAGAACTAAATAAATAGGTATTTTCAAGGTTTTTAGGAATCTTAAACTGCCAGGATGTTTTGGGTTGTTAGATTAGGATGTAAGTCACCTTTTCTATATATATCTCTAGTGGTGGAGCAAAAGAGAGGAAAGACCATGGAAATCTAGAAAGTGCTACATCCTATTTTAGAACAGAGAAAGAAATGTAAATCTGGGTATTAGAAAAAAGGGGTGACTTAAAAGATGAAGAGAAATGATATAAATACCATTACTTATAAGCAGACTTGTCATACCCTTTTCCATTTGTAGGATTAGGTGTTCATACATTTTTAAAGCTACGCTATTGTTCAAGGGACGCAGTCCCATCTCATCTGCATCCCAGAACTAACTCATGACCTAGAAATACTCTTTCCTCCATTTAATGACGGACTTGAATTCATACGTGGTTTTTTGGCTACGGATGTTTTTGAGGCTGGAAAAGTATCAGGTGAGTTGCTTCCTCTGGGATGAAGAGCAATACTGCAGTGGATGAGTGCAGGTGATGGGCAGAGTGGAAAATTTAATTAAAAAAAGGAAAAAAGGGTAACATTCTACAGCAGTTTTCAGCTGGAGTTGGAGTGAGGCAAAACAGAGTACCAGTAGGAGATCGGAGGATGTGGAATTAAAGCTAAAATACAGAAAACCTGTAACCTGTTCTCTATAGAAATCCTATGGCTGTTGTTACTGATGGGAGTGTGCAGAAAAATGAACTCTCTTCTCCCAGCCTGGCACAGCAGGTCAAAGCTGTCTCCAGTGACAGCGGCCGGTGAAAGGGAAATGGAAATGTCCATGCGTGATCTATCACCTAGCCTCAAAGTCTACTGTCTGTCACTCTGCCCCCTGCAGCATATCCCTCAAACTACAGAGAGCCTAAACAAACAAACAAAGAAATAAACAAATAAGAGACAACCACTACTGAATTCTGCAACTCAAATATAGAGTGGATTTATGTAACAAAGGAAGCTGACATTGTGATAAAAAAAGCACAGAACAAAACACAATTAACAGAACAACACCCAGGCGAATCTAAAAGGACTTACAAAGGTGATCTGACTCAGTTCCATCTTTGATCACCAAAAGATACAACTGTAAGAATAATGGGGATGGACCAATTTTGCATTCATTTACCGAGTCCCTGAGTACATGCACGGAAAGACAGAGGACGGGATTTAACAACGGAGCTGTTCTATCCCCATTACCATGTAAATCCGCCTTACCAAACGTTCGTGTGGATGCAGGCTACAGTAGCTGCTAGACTGTGGAATATGCGAAGAATTGCCTAACATTCCTCCGTAGCCAGGCTGATTCATCCCACTGGAGGAGCTCCAAGGGTCACTGCTGTGATGGCCATCTGCAAAGGACAAAGAAAACGGTGACTTTTCTGAGGCATTCAGCCTTGCCTTGTAGAACGGTTTTTTCACGAACTTGAAAATGACTGTTGTGCATTTCGTCTTTGTGTTGGTTAGCTGGTTACATCAGAAGGCAGTCATCATTATTTTTTCCCAAATGCCTCTACACTGCCAAACAAACATAAATATTTAACATAGTAAAGTGTCCTTAGTAAAAATTCAACTGTAAAAGAAAACCAGAACACATTACTACATAGAATTGTGTCAAGTCAGCCGGGCACCTAATGTTAAAGAAAACATTTCTTAGAAGTGCTCTAATCTTTTTTGCTATGAAAACTAACTAAATGTTAGGTTGTTCCTACATTTTGGGGTGAAAATAAAATACTTGCCACATTACACAGTCGGCACGTTTAACAAGTCCAAAAAACATATATTGAAATAAGTTAATAATGAAAAAGAACATATATTCAAAAGATTGAATTTCATTTTAGTAACAAATGCAGTAGATAGAATTAAAGGTGAAATTGCATTATGACATAGGGAAGAGGAGCCTCAAACATATCGTCCTGAGTTTGCTTTTTACACTTCTTGGGTACGTAGCTCTACAGCCATCTTAAGCCTTCAGCAGCAATTCAAAGAGTGCACATATACCATAAGTTAGGTGATATGCTCCAGTCAGGTTTGAGAGTCTCTGGATTTTATAGAATTATCTGATAGTTTAAAGGAGGATTGAGATAGTATGAAAATTATAGAAAGTATCTTTTAATATCAAGTCAATCTTTTGTTAATACCACATTAAAAACATTCCTACAGACTCTCTTCATCCTCTGGGCCTGTTGGACTAGAAGTTACTATGAGAGACTGTTACTGTTTGCTTTAGGTTTCTCCAGTTAAGGGGGTGGGAGTGGAGGGCAGGACCTATGTCACTGCCGGGTTCGTTCACTTTTTACCTTGTGTCAATAGCTGAACAAAAATTATTGAGTGCCAGATACGTAGCAGGCCACCAGCTAGGTGTTAACTCTATCGCAGATATTGTTTTGTGAAAATAAGATTATTCTCACCATGCATTTTATTTAATAAAGGGTGTTTGAAAATTTAGGCAATAGGTAAGTTAAATCTGGCACTGTGTTTCATGAGGCTTCTTCCCCCTCTGAGATTTTAAACTCTGAAGTTAGAATTCAGAAAAGTGAACTAGAGTCAGGGCAAGGAAGAACAATCTATAGATTTCTTAAAAACTATGCAAGCAAAATCATGTCTATGATTTTGATAATTTAAGAGCTGTAACTAGAAGATGGAAATTAAAGTTAAAAATAAAGAGGCCGCACAGTAGTAGGTTGAAAACATGCCCCTGGCAGTCTCCAAGTATCTTTCCCCTCAACTGCGTGTTTCTTCAGGTCTGGCTTCCCGCGGCACCAGGCACCCCTCGCTGAAGGACGCCGATGTCACACGGGGCCAGGATGCACTGTTTCCGGGGTCATAAAGTGAACACCTAAAACTTTCAGAAAGTTATTCTTCATCTACTTTAGATTTAGCCCTGAGATTGAGGACGTTTGGATGTCACCTTAACTTCAAATATAAAGTTCAAGACCACTAACGTTGGAAATAGATGGCAAGTATGACAAATAAATTGAGAATATAGATCATTGAACAGGAGTCTCCTGAAACATTGTGACAACAGGAGGCACTACATGGAAATACATTTAGGGTTTGTTAGCACAGAACACTCAATTCAATGCAGACTTATAAAAATACATATTTTACATAAATTATGCTTTTCACAGTAAATTAATATTTATCATATCCCATGATCTTGGCATAGCGTTGTTTTGAAAGAATAGAAGTAGACATGTGCAAATTAGTTGTGCTCATCATAAATGTCAACTCAATTTTTTTTTTTTGCATTTTTGGGTATTCATAGGCAGAAAAGAAATTTTGTTCCCCACACTTTGCATGGTCTGTAGGGAGAAAAACCTACTGTTTTCATCCACCTGACCCCTGTGCAGGGCGCACAATTTAAGTAAGCCACCTTCCTGAAATCAGGCAGAACAATCTATCCACAAGCACTGGTAGCAGTTTCACCGACTGGTCCCAAAAGGGGGAGCTGATGCCGAAGTGGCTGCTGTTCACAGCTGAAGAGGGTAAGCCTTTGGAAACGGCACAGAACACACCCAAGTGGCTTACCCTGGTGTGCCCCCTTGAGAGTTACACCTAGGACAGGTCACAAGATAAAGGACCCTGTGCACACAAGCTCCATTATACGTGGAACAAATTCTCTCTGTTCCTGGGGGACTCATTCGATTCAATTTTATAGATTTTCCATGGAATTTCACATGTGAGGTAATAAGCTACAAGGGCTGACACACTGAAGGGAAAGAAAATAAATCCATTTTAACCAGAATGATTTTGAGTGTCCACCAGTGTGTTTGCTGGTGCCTGCTGCCCCACGTACGCCCCCCTCCCCGTGACGTGGCCCTTCCTAGAGCAGCACGAAGAAGGAAATCCCGTGGCGCTTTGCCAAGGGCACACTCGGACAGGGTTTGCACACCCAGGCAGAAGGAGTTCAAGTGCTGCACACAGGGGTGCTTGGTCGACTCCATGTCTAAATTTCAGAGTGTGAACTTGGCAAATGATCATCACATTATGACAGTGAATGCCATGCACACATCAGTGATGGAGGCTTAGCTGCACACCCCAAACCTCTGTTCTTCCAGCAGCTGCTGTCGTCTCAACCGTCTTGGTCTTTCTTCCAGCAGGAGGAAGGGGCCTCAGACACCACCACTCCATGTGCATTTAATCATATGTACTGGCCAGGTAGGAGAAGGGAAATATTTCATCTCCCATGAAGCTATAATTCTCTACATTTGGGAAAAACTGGGTCTTTTTCCCTCCACTAGTTAGCATGGTGGGATAAAATTTTTGTCGTGTAATGAAATAATATTCCAGTCTTTGGATAGGTCACTTCATCTACCCAAATGAGACTCTTGTTCTTACCTATAATAATAAGTGGCTAAAATTTTTATACAAAGTTATTCATAATGACAAGTTGCTCCCAGATGGCTAAATCTAGGATGCTCAAAACACACACTGAGCCAAAACACTTTAAAACATATATACACATTCTTCTTAGTGTGAGAAGATGCTGAAATCATCATGGAAGACCGTTGCCCAAGAAGCATTAGTCATTGTAAAGCAAACAAACCAGCCTGATTTTAACTCATTATTGTTCAAGGAGCTTTCGTTTAAAAAATATCTTAGTAAAACTTTAAGTAATTAATTAATTTGTAATGAACGAAATCCCAAGAAGAGCATGATCTTCAACATCCTATACTTGCTTAGTATTCTATTTCTTGGGTATCAGCTTAGCAGTCATTTTTTGTCCCATATTTGACATGGAAAGGCCCAGGAAGACTCTGTTCAGTGGATGTCCCATTAGGGGAGGTGATATCTTACCTTGCATGAAGAAGGAGCTAGGGAAAGTGCTGGCTGCTGGTTTCGAGGAAGGGTAGCCTGGCGAGTCCCTATTGTAGTCGGCAGTGCTTGCTGATGGAGCATAAACCTGAGGAAGGAGAGGCAGTTTAATTTTGCTGGCTGCATTGACCAAAGTATCTCAAGGGCCATTACTTTATAAGAAGCAGGCACAAAATGCTAAATTTCTACCATGTGCATTCTAAACCTGATGAAAGCCTAGAAACACTGCTCCTTTCAGAAAAACAAATGAACAAAAAAAACCTCACCAAAATGCTCATTATATTTTTGTGAATGGGAAATCAGGTGTGATATTTTTAAGTCACAGGCAAGAATACTGTGAGCCATGTCTAGTTATAAATGTTATATACCTATAGAGTGGTCCTGGGAATTCAAACATCCTTAAAAAAAAAAAAGCATAGATAGTACAAGAGCACATGAAAGGTAAAAACAGAAAGGTATGCATCGAGCCTCTCCTTTTTAATTTTTTTAATTTTTCATTTGCTGTTGACATTCGATACTTTATTAGTTTTATGTGTACAGGATCATGGCTAGACATTTATATAACTTACAAAGCATCCCCTTTTACTCTACCTTTCAATTAAAAATTTCACTTTTGAGAAAGAGAGAAAATAAATGCACTATTCAAACCATAGAAAGTGACAAATATATCTTGGAATATTAAATTCCCATAGTGTCAGCTTCTTGCAGAGATGCCTGGGAAGGGCCACTGTAGCCCGGATCTACACAGACCACCAACAACCGGTGTGTACACAAGAAGGGGGAGCAGCCCTCCACACAGTTCTTGTTCTGTCTGTGTGTGCAGTAAACTGTGCCAAAATCCTAATTCACTTACATTTGTTTACTAATGCTCATGAGACTTGGGGAAACGGGTTTTTAAAAAAATAACCTGTGTTATTTCTTGTTTATATTTCCCTTAAAGATGACAGCATACTGGAAAAGCATCAATTCATAAGGTATAGTTTAACTTTAATTGGCTTTCCTTTGCCTTTTTTTTTGCTAACTATAATTTTTTTAAATCCCCGCTCCCTCTCGCTCCAGAAGTTCCTCTGTCCAGATGGTCGGAGGGACTGCAACACTGTCATCCTTCTGATGACAATGGATACCTTCCTGCCTCCATTTTGAAGCCGGCAGCGGCTCACAGAATTGGCAGTGAGCCTACAGTGATATTCACAGGTCACAGTAAAAGAAAGAGAAATTCACCAATAAAAAGGCAACAGCAGGGTTACCAGAAAAATAACTCCCATTTTTTTACAGTGCACATCAAATAAACACCCTAAGAAAAATTATATAATTGCTCTCAGAACACCATGAATCACATACTAAGCATTAATATGAGGGTTAGGATTTCACAAAGAATAGGTCCACAGAGACAGATGTGGAGAAATATGCATACACATACATACATCAAATAAATGCTACATGTGCCCCACGGTGCCCTTGAAAGTCGGGAGGTCCTGGAGATTGAACAAAACAAAAGAGACCCCAGAAAACCCATGTGCACTGCAGAAAACAAGGATTTTTCCTAAGTCATGGAGGGAGATAAGCCCTACATTTCACGGGCTATATTTCATTTTATTTTTAAATGTTCTTCATACTTTAAATGTACAAACATCTACTAGTTTCTATTTTCAAAGGGCTTACAATAAAGGAAAAAATTTTTCAAGCATCTTTAAGGAACAAAGAATAAAACTGAAACCCTGATCCCCACATAAATCAATACTCTAAGTTCTGCAAAGCAAACCCCGGTATTTTCTTGAGAACTACACTGCTAACAGTTTCGGAAATACTCCTAAATGTATTTGGAGAAGGTCTTGAGAGTAGGTGGAAAAGATGAAAGAAAACATTACCGTCTAGAAAAGGGGAAACTGAAAATTAAGTCATCTCATTCTGCGGACAGAATGAACATGGTATGACCATAATATATCTACCAACTCTTAGCCTGACAGCTCTCTGGCCAGTCAATGTGATATAAGCTAAGTGCACTATGTGCTATCGCCAAATTTCAGAAATAAATATATTTACTATAAAACTGAAAATAAACTCTGACTCATTATTAAATCATTTTATATTTTAACACAACTGAAATAAAACATTTTGGGATAACAGTTTAATTTTAATGACATATTCTACTACATTACCCTTAAATATGTATATTTTATGTCAACACCTTCTGGTGGCTCCTACAAACGCTTTCCCTCCCTCCCCAATTTGGGCAGAATTATTTGATATTTCTTTTGTGAAACAAGGACAAATCCTTGGTAATTTTGCTGATGTATAAGGAAGTTACTTTGACTATGAATTGTGATCAAGCTCAAAGATCTATGAGTAAGAGCGCTCACTCCAAATTCATAAATGCTGTCTGCATGAAAAAGAATATCTATGGCATTAAAACCATTCTTAGAAAATCTTTTATTACCCAATTTGTTTTTCTGGTGTTGGAGCCAAATGGAGACTCTTTAGACAAGATGAAAGTCTTTGTTAACAAGAAATGGACCATTGTTTCACAGCTTTTTTTTAAAAAGGCAATTTCTCTCTGTTTTACACATTTTCTTTATGTAATAAAGATCAGGTATAATGTCATTTACACTAAATCCTTGTCACTGCAAAAGTTATTTT
>VMDR010003327.1:37666-73830 GCA_007922815.1 Macrotus californicus
CATAAGGTATTTTAATAGACACACTAAATTCAGTACGGAAAAACTCACATCACTTAACTTTAATTATTACTATTCTAGATTAATAGAAAAACAACTTACACATTTGTTAAATATGATAGGTTTTTATTTAACAAAGAGTAACATACATGCCAGATTCTTCAAATAGTTAGAATCATTTTTAATGACTAACACCAGAATATCAGTTGAGTGAGACCAAAATAAAAATCTCAAACTGTAGTTCAGGGCATTGAAGCAACTCCACCAGTGAAAGATGAAGAAAGAAAAGGAAAAGAAAACTCTACACTTAGTTTTTCTCTGGTAAGGTAGCTTAGATCAAGGTGACTTTGGCATTCTGATTCCTCCCATATGAATAACTGCAGAAGTAAGAAATTTTTGTTGCAAAATTGGAACTGGGGAAACTTGGAAAAAGCTCATAGGTGACAGCTTTTTAGTGTATTATTTGTTTAATAAAAGCTTCCTGGAAAACTAACAGCAAAGGAGCCAATATTCAAAGTAAATACCCTATCTCTTCTCTTACAATCTTGAATTTAAAACAAAACCATACATACAAGAATTTGGAGTTTAGCCAAGCTCTCTAGATAACGTTAAACTGTGAACTGACAGAAATAAGAAATCTTTCATTTCACGTTTACTTTTTGTTGTAACTGGAGAAATATTACTATTGTTCATCAGTGCCCCATCCAATGGTCCCAATGATCTTTTGTGCAGTCTACAAAGAACCAATGACATGATGCATTCTTTTAACTAGAACCTCTGCCTACCAGAAAAGAAGAAAAAAAAATTAAGGGAGTAGAATGCATGTTCTACTTTTTCCTCTTGCTGTTTCATACTTATCTGTCTTGGCTTATCGGTTTCACTGACGGAGATTTAAAAAAATAACAATAATTACTATTTGTTTAGTGTTTTGTAGAACAGCTTTTGTGCTAAGAGATTCATACACAGGGTGTGGCAAAGGTAGGTTTACAACTGTGAGTTCCCAAAACACAGAGTTTATTTTGTACTGTTATTTATTAATTATTGTATTATTTTTCATATGAACAACTATAAATCTACTTTTGCCCCACCCTGCATAGTATTTCTAATCTTAATGATCATACAAGATGGGTAACAGTAATACTATCGTCACTATGTTACAGGGCCAAACTGGCCTGGATCTGACCACCAGCTCCACCATTCATTATCTAGACAACGATGAGCTTGTTACCTTGACCTCTGTGGTTGTAAGGTTCCTACCTGTAAAATGGGGAATGACAGTACCTGCTAGGCAAATTTCTTGTAAGCACTGAATGATATAATGTATTTAAAGCAACTAGAATAATGATTGGCATAAGCATGCACAAAACCTCAGACAATACTCTTCACGTTTTGTTGTTACTGTTTTGATTGTGTGGACACATGTGACTCCGTAGAGTTAAGCCACTGCTCTACGTTAAAAATTTAACAAGTGGTGCCCTGACTGGTGTGGCTCAGTTGGTGGGCATCATCCTGCAAAGCGAAAGGCTTCCAGTTCCATTCCCATCAGGGTACATGCCTGGGTTGCGGGCCAAGTCCCCAGTTGGGGCATGTATGAGAGGCAACTGATTGATGTTTCTCTCTCACATCGATGTTTCTCTCCCTCTCTCCCTTCTTTCCCTCTCTCTAAAAATAAATAATTGAAACCTTTAAAAAAATTTAACAAGTGGTAAAGAAAGGATTTAAACAGGTTATCAAAGTCTATGTTGTTTCCATTGAAAAAACAATTCCTTGTTCTTAAAGGTAAAAAATAAAGTGTGCTTATAATTATCAATGCAAGGCTCTATGTGGCCATAGTTTGTAGAAAAATATTCTCGTGTGGTCTCATAATTACCTTTTAAGAAATTAAAATGTGATAAGACATGTTCAGAGTGAAACCAGTCTGTGTTAAAGTGACTTGCTTCCTGAAGTGGGAAGCTAAAGTCTGCAGAGATCACGTGAAGAGGCTATAGATCTGCAGCATGAGCAGTGTGAGTGAATGGGGTTGGGTGGTAGACACTGGCTCCCACAGTGCACCTTTAACATTCCCTAATGTCCCCACCCCTCTGCGATTCTGCAAGTACCATCTGAACATGAAGTTTCCAACGAGAATCAGCTCAGAATAAGTAAAACATTGTGATTGAGACTTTCAGACCCTTGAAGGCAGTCGCTGTATGCTCCCTGATGAGGAGAAAATAGCAAAGCAGAATTATGCCTCAGATTCCCAAGTGCTAGTGAGGCTCACGTAGTAGCTTGGACCTTGGGAAATTTCATAAATATTCTAAAGTGCAACAATTAAATACTCAAACACCAAGAGTTTGTAGTGTGTCCCTGAAGTTTGCAGACCCAGGCACATGCTTTGACGCTTCTCAGCATTTAACGGGGAAAAGCACTTGTAGGTGATCAGCTCACACTAGTCAGGCAACTACTGGATTGGACCCTCAACTCTTACAATATTGTTTGTAGCACATGGGTCACGATAAGAGAAAAGAATGGCCCGGGGCAGTAATACTTCCACTTTTAGAAGGGATAAAGTGAACAACGTAATTGTTCTACATGACCAAGGTAAAGGTATATCGCTGGCTGATCCATACAGCAAGGAGCAGAGGTACTTAAAAGCAACAGTCTCCAGATAATACAGAAATAGATTTGGCAGGACAGTAGAAATTACCCAGTTCTGGAGCCAGACCATCTCTTTTCAGATTCCAGCTCTCACAATTAGTTGAGGACATAAAGTAATTTATCTCTCAGAGCCTCAGTTTCCTTTGTTAAATGAGGTTATTCTCACTGTGAGAATTAGAGAGTTACTGTTCAGCATAATTCTTGATTCTGTGGTCATCAGTCAATAAATGATGTTGTTATTTATATCTTGTTGTAAGTGCTACTTATTGCTTATAGCTATTTTTAACATGTCTACAATGGTGCTGTCCAATGTGGCAGCCATTAATAGTATGTGGCCATCTGATTTAAGCTTAATTGAAATTAAATAAGGTTAAATATTCAGTCCCTCCATCACAGTAGCCACATTTCAAGTGCTCAGTCACCGTACATGGCCACTGGACGTCACCGCCACAGAACTTTTCCACCATGGCAGAAAGTGCTATTGGAAGTGCTGGTCCAGGCTTGTCCTACTGAGCCATGCGTGTCAGCCTCAGTTACAGCAGCTACTGCAGCAACGCCCGCTCATTGAAGGCTCGCTGTTCTCATCAGGCCTACAAAAGCAAGAACTCTTAGAGGGAGAGACAGATCCCTATGCATCCCTAGTACCTAGCATACAACTGGTGTTTAATGAATGTTTTGACATTATTGAATGGCAGGGCATTTAGATTTCAGTTTTGTTACTTTGAGAGGACTTGCACTATTACACTATTTAGAGGCCTTGTATTATTACACATTTCTTGAAGTCCTTTTTATAACCATCTGCCAATTTTTTGCATACTGTCCCCAGTAGAACACTAGGGAAGAGCATGTGGAACCCCAGGTTTCTCGATGTGTAGGAAATAAAAGTGAGAAACTCTTTAATTGTAATTTTGTCCTTGGCCTCTAATGTCTTTGGTTAGACATGGTACAATCACCCTTTTTAGACATTGAGAGTTGAACAGATTTTGAACTTTGTCTGATCTTGTGTTTTTATATTATTGGTAATCGGGTCCCTCCATTCTATTCTCTCTTCATTTTCATTACTTTTTCTTTATAAATCTTTTTGTATCACTCCTTTATGCTTGTTCCTTTCTATTTCCATGCAATTTTTCCACCTGCTTCCACTGTCTTGTCTCCTGGCATCACACATTTAAAGCTCAAGTAAGTTCAACCTCATTTACAAATGAGCAAAAAGAAGAGGTTAAAGGACTTACCCAAGGGCCTGGACAGAGCCCAGGGCTCCTCATTTCTGTTCAGCCCTCTTGACATTCTCCTTTTTAAAGTCTTTTTTAACTTTTTAACTTAAGTATTCTAATGGACAGTAAAATGTCATGAAAGGTTAATACACAGATTTGAGTAACAGGGTTGAGTAAGTTATTACAAGGTTCAAAGGCAAAGTGAATAATGCTCAAGGGAATATGATAGTAAGGCAATAAACAACCTAAGAGTGCAAAAAAACTAAATAACCAAAAGCAAACTACAGGAGTAAAAATTATTCACTGGATAGATATATTCTCTGTATAATTACCAAGCTGAGGAATATTTACTAATGGCAAGAGATCCTACTTCATTTCCAAGTGATGGTTGAAGGACAATTTGCATTATTATCACATAAATAGGAAATCTGTTTAGAGATAACACATAAATGTCTGCAGTATATTGACAGAGAGATGGATATTTAATTATAAATGGAAAAATTTGGGGTGTTAGCTGTTGAAATTGTGAAGCTTTTATTTCCTTTTAAATCAGTTGAAGCTTCCATAGGAATTAACTAAAAAGTTCTAAGTGTCCTAAAATAACTCCCAGGAAGAAGGGTTTTACTCCTTCAGATATCTTTATTGGTAGTCTAAAGATTTTTTTCACAATTATCAAAAATGTGTAAAATGTACCACTCATGTATACGATATTCATATTTTTTTTCTGCTGACAAGTAATGACCTGTCTTCACTCTACCATATTGCATTAAAAAATATATGAAAGAGAATATATATAATCTCCATAAAAGAAATTCCTTGAATATGTAATAAACGTAGAACAAGTCATTCTGAACATACATCCATAACCCAAGCCACAAATATTGCATGTAATTTTTCTATCCTTCTAAATATCAGATGAATTTTGATGATCTGTTCACGAGTAAATGAAATCTGAAGCTAACTCCAATAAACGAATTATAGCCAAGAGTTTTATCCTTCTCAGCCACCACATTTCCTTTTCTGTGTTAAGAAGTAGTAAAACTGTAAGAATTTCAATTCCCTTCTTTCTTTGTATCTTTATCGATCAAACTGTGCAAGCAAAAGGAGTCAAAAAGAACCAGAGGAAAGCAACAGGGAGGGGAAGCAGGGACCTGAGGTACCCACACAGATGGGGGCTTGTGTAAGCACACCGTGGCCTGGCACTTCCCCTCCAGAGCTCCCCACCCCAGCAGGCTCAGTGGTGATGCTGTAACAAAGGGGGCTGGGCCCACTGTCAGCTGTGGCCTCCTGTGTGCAGAACCCCGAAGGAGCTACAAGACACCTGGCGTTCTCTAGGGCCAGTTTACCTTGTTCTTTCTTTTCTTCAAATAAAGAGGCAAGGATACTCTTCTTATGTTTTTTTTTTTTTTATTTATCTAGGTGCAGTTTATTTTTCAAATCTCTAAATCAAATTTCAAACTCTAAAACCAATGAGTCTATGAAACCCTTGACACATACAGAAATTTACAAGGAAGAAAAATAATCCAGCTTTCATTAAAAAAACCCTAAGAATCACTAATAATTGTGTGATACTATTACTGTAATTTAAATCTACATAGTGTGCCATTATTTTGGAAGTATTTTCAATGTGTTAACCATTTGCAAACCTGGGGCAGAAAAATGCCAGGACAAGTAGGATTAGGCTCACTCTGCTATGATATCACAGATATAGAACATTTGAGATTTTAAGTTGTTTTCACATACTATCCCACAATGCAAGACGTTACCAATTAGAAACAAAGAAAAAATAATTGATTATGGATTCATAGTTAACACTTTTCAGAACTGGAAAAGGACCCAGTTTCAATGACTGCCAGCCCCAAACCCCTGTCACAGGCAGCATGACAAAATGATGACAATGGTAAAAATACTAACAGTTACTATATGCTAGACACTCTTCCAGCAAAACTGTGCATATAGCCATTTGTCTTTACACTAACCCTACTGTTGTGTTGGCACAGCAATTTTATAGGTAAGGAAGCTGAGGCACAGTGAAGTGAACTTGCTCAAAGTCATCTGGTAGAAAAACTGGAATTCAAAACCATGCAGTCAGTCTTGTTTCAAAGTTTGAGCTTTTAACCACTACTCCACCACATCATCTCTTGATAGTTAAGGCTTCCCTTCAGGGTGTTCATGGCCTCCTACCAAGGCAGCTTTGTAGAATCTTGGGCCCCTCTGCTCCCTGGCCACTTACCAGCCAAAGGCCTGAGAATGCTATTTTGGCAGAAGAGAGCACTAGGAGATCTCGATCAGGGAAGCACAGAGGACCTTCTCATGTGCTGCTTGCTACATGGAGGACCATTCATGTGTCTTCCAGACATGAAGTTGAGCAAAGCATCCACGGGTACTAATACTCTTGTTCAATAGCACTAAAGACAGAGAGGTTGAGAAATCTGTTGAGTTACACTGGGGTTTAATGGTGAAATACAAGGGCACAAAATTGATAAAAAGTAGGATATTGTTTAAAGCATTCAAGTGAAGTGTGAATATAGTCCTACCTAATGGGTACTAACCTCTGGCTACAAACACTTCTTTTTATTTTGACACCTGCATCTCTCTTGCTCATGGCACTAACTGAGCAGACACCGTATGTTTGCTATCACTTTCAACGTGGTGTATCACAGGAATGTCCACTGCTAACATTATGAGTACCTTGGCCCTGGCTGAGGATGCCATAAACTGATCAAATTACACCTGGCTAAAGAACTCTTGAAATACTTACTTGCATAAAATTTGGTCCAGGTGAAACCTGACTTCTTCCTGGTTACATTCCTTTTGTTACTTATTCACGTGAAAATTGGCTTTATTACCAGGCTCAGGACTGGCACAGATAAAAGACTGCAGGTCAACTCTTTAATATGTTCTAAACATCTAAGTTGTTCCCAAGCTTTTATTTATTAAATAGTTATCAGTTAAGCCCAGGCTGGTGTAGCTCAGTTGATGGAGGGCGGGCCTACTAACCAGAAGCTCGCTGGTTCAATTCCCAGTCAGGGCACATGCCTGGGTTGCCAGCCAGGTCCCCAGGAAGGGGCGTGCAAGAGGCAACCACACCTTGATGTTTCTCTCCCTTTCTTTCTCCCTCCCTTCTCCTCTTTAAAAATAAATAAATAAATTATAAAAAATAAGAAATTAAAGGTGATATTAAAATATTATTGTTTCTATTAATTATTTCTAGTTATCTTAAATAACAAACAGATGTAATAAATTATTTACATCCCTATGTACAGCCACACATCAAATTCACGAATGTCAAGTTTGCTAACAGATTATCTCCCATCTCAGCACTATCTTTGCCTCTTTGGCTACCAATGGCTTGCTTTTTTTAAAATGACAACTAATGTGTAATAGGAAGTGCTGGAACATCAAAACAATGTTGGTTATACTGTCAATAAATAGCTTTGTGACTTCTGCAGGCAGCGTGTCATTAATTAAATGAGGGCAGTGCATCTTTCAGATGACAACAAATTCTAAGTTACAATAAAGACAAATTAATTTTACATCGATTCCGATGTTGATTATCACTGTTTCTTCTATATTCTATTCAATGACTACGAAGGCTTGGTGAGAAGGGTCCACCAAACAATAAGGGTTTAAAAAGTATGATAAGAAGTGTGCAGGTGTGCTGTGCACTATGTGTGTGTGTGCACCTGGTGCTGCCCAAGCTCAAGTAGTTCTAAGTGCGTGCAAGAACGAATGAATAAACACATCACACACGAGATGCACGTCAAACTAAGAATAACATCCTAATGGAGAAAGAGAAACACTCATTGTTTCTGACAAAACAGATTTTAGTGCATTTCACTTCTCGATGTGTTTTAAGGCTAAACTTTCTTTAGAAGGTTTTGGTGATTACCTACAATGCTCCATATTTAAGAGTTCTAAGAGTATCATTCCCCACCCTTTTCTCTTTGAACCCAAGTCCATAGGTTGATGCCTGAAGTCTGGTGCTGACATCCTTCCCTGGATGTTAACAGGTGTGTCTCTGGCAACACTGAAATAAACAAATCACTGCAGACCTTAATTAATGTCCATTACTCTCAGGGGTAAAAGCCTGTAACCCTGGGAAAAATTCCATGGCCACAGACCCACTCTGAGCACATCTCCAGCCATCCCTCATCTTGGGAAATGCTGTTCGAGTTTGTTAGCTGTTAGTACACTTCAGTGTGATGAAATCTGAGATCTTTTCTCAAGAATTAATTTTGAAGAATGAGAGAGGGAAATAGAAAAAGGGGGAAGGTACGGAGAGGGCTTTCCAAGAAGGGAAAGCAGCACCAAACAAAAGGGCTGAGTACTTTTGAGCCTGACCTTGTGCAATCCTAAATGTGCCATTCCTAGTCCTCCAGTCCTGAGTGTCTTTAGTGCTGTGTTTGGGCACGACCATCACCGATGGCCAGAAAGCTACTGTCCCCAAGCAGACCTTCCTGCCCGGGAAGCAAGTGCAATGAAGAAGAAAGAAGTGTGAGCCAAAAGAAGAAAGACACACCGTCCAGAACAGAGACCCAAGCAAGAATGAAAAGACAGGGAGACCAAGATTCTATCTAACAGATATTGGAAAGACAAGAGGAACACTCAAAGAAATAACTCACAAAAGGGAATACATACTTTTCCAGATAGCTTCTTTGGCCTTGAACTTAATTGGATACAAGGAAATTTGATGAAATTCTCTAACCATTGAAGAAGTTCATATTTTCACAGTGTTTTACATTACAAATCCTTTCAGCATCCATTACCTTATTTAATAATCACTTTGAGAAAGATCATCTAACCGCATGATGCACCGTCTCACCACATGATACGTTACGGACAGAAGCTGAGGAGGGGAAGCACCTTCCCTTCCCAGGAGTCACGTGACCCCAGGAGGGCAGGAGTGGGTCAGAACCTGGGTTTTTTCACTCCAAATCCCAGGTCAGAATTGTTAGCCCCTGATCAGAGGAGAATATCCTTCCAAATCACCTACAGGCTATGGAATCTGGAGATCAAATTTTCACATTAGTAAGTACTACCTACTAATGCCAACCACGACTATAGATGAATCCTACATTGTACTTTTTGAAGCATTGACCTTAACTTCGGGTGCTCAAACAGATGCCTTCCTCTTCTGCTTACCAAGAGGATTGTGATGAACACCGAGCTTCCAATCTGGTGAAGTTCTGAACAGGGATCATTGCCACGGGGCATTGTAACATTATACCCACCCTCCCTTTACAAAGCCAAGAAAGGTACAAATTATCTTTTTTGTGTCAAAACATATGGCCTTAACTACTTTCAACTAAAAAACAAAAGCATGGAGGAATAATTACCAAATATATGGCTCTGTGGGACAGATTGAAGTGAAAAAAGAAAGTATGCAAATTGTCCACATCTATGTCCAATCAGCCACCTCTCTACTATCCATTCCAATACCGGCCCCTCCCCTATGTCCAGGGCAAACTTTTAGGTAAAAGCAGCCAGCAATGTTTCACTGAGTAACTCATAGCCGCACTTCTAGCTAGCACAAGGCCAGGCGCTTTGGTACATTTAAAAACAAATTAAGAGGCCAGAATTTTCATTAGAAGCCAGTTGAGAGATTTTAGATGTGTAACAAGCAACTAGAAAAATGTACGTAAGTAATATTCTGTATGTTTATGCAAAAGAAATAACCCATTCGTGTAGTTATTTAAAAAACCTGAGAGGAGGTGAGGAGAGAATAAAGGGCAATGATAGTCTAACAAAAGCAGCTCACAATAAATGGCTCCTGTCTTCAGGCGTATTAAAAATATAATTATGCTGACTTTCTCTAATATTTAAAGTTCAAGTACTTTTTCACTTGATCTACTTTTTCTTAATTTTAAAGACATACAGTTTAAAAATCTGCTGACTACCTCAGATATTGTTCTGGAAAAACAACTGTATAAATAAGTACAAACAACAATAATTTCTATAACAATAAAAATTACACTATGAATGCCCCATTTTCTTCCCAAGAAATGAAATCTTTGATAACTAAATTACTTTGTTCACTAATTTTGAATATTTAAAACAGAAATGTAAAATTCAGATGATTGCTTAACATTAAGATCAGGAAAGCACTTTTAACTCTCAATATTGATGAAATTAATGAGAAAATGTTTTTACAGGATGAGGAATACAGTAGTTTTACATAATAAAAGGCTCAGAATTGATATACATCTTTTTTTTCCTCGATAAATTAGTATCTAGTGAGAACTGAAGAGGAATAAACAGATAGGTTAAAAAGAAGCAGAAGGTATTTCCTTTTTTTTTTTTTCCTGGTGGAGAAACATCTATTAAATACAGGGTGGGGCAAAAGTAGGTCTACAGCCCTGACAGGTGTAACTCAGGGGACTGGGTGTCGTCTGCACACCTGAAGGCTGCAGGTTTGATTCCCAGTCATGGCACATGCCCGCCAGGTCTCCAGATGGGGGTGTGTGAGAGGCAACTGACCCATGTGTCTCTCTCACATGGATGTTTCTCTCCTTCTGTTTATCCTTCACTTCCCCTCTCTCCAAAAACAAACAAAATCTGTTTTTAAAAAGTAGGTATACCATTGTGAGTACATGAAACAGAGTTATTCTTGTATTATTATTTATAATCTATTGCATTACAAGTATAAAATTATTTTTCCCCACCCCTGTATATAATTCTTTGCTTACACAATTAGGGCACATTAGGTCCTCTATCTAGAACATTTTAATCTCTCGATGGACCTGGACTTTTCTCCTAATCCCTGATAGACAGATATGTGTGTAGCATGTGTGTGCACACTTGCATGCATACGCATGTTTGTGTATATGATAAAATTAAAGGTGTATAAGACACAGCAGCAGAAAAGGGAAGGAGCTGCTTACCGAGTACGGGGGTCTCCTTGAGGGGTGAAGAAATGTGCTGGAACTACACAGACATGGTATTTGCTCGACACTGTGAATGTACTAATCCACTGAATTGTTCACTTTAAAAATGATTACTTTACGTTATATGAATTCCATCCCAATTAAAACAAAACAAAACAAAACACTGTAGCAGGCCTATAATTTATGTGTTGCCCTTCCCCCAAAATATTAGTGAGGACCCATCTGCATGACAATAGTATTCCAGTAGCAGAGAGGCCAATGATGGGCCGTGTTTCTCAGCCAGTGAGCCCTGCCACCAGCTGCCAGAGGGAACGTTCAGGTAAATGATATAGCCATTATTGGGGGAGGAGGTCGCCCTGCCTCTGAAATAACAACCGCCCTCACAGAAGTCACTCACGCTCTCTTTGCTGGCAAATTCAATGTTCTCCATTCTACCAAGCAAAGAAATGAACTTACGGTGCTCCCTCATTGTCAATATGGTCGAAAGTGACACTGCCTCACTGTCTCTAATGTGCTCTACGGAGCAGGAGACCATCTTTCAAGTTCTTGACTCTATCACTAAATATGTTAGTCATTTAACTTCTCGCAATTTTATATTCCTTTGGAAAATATAGACTGTACCTTCTACTGCTACACAGAAATTGGCTGCAAATGAAACCAGACTATGCACTGAGAAAACACTCTGAAGAAGTATGGACCTCAAGGTACTTAATTTGTATGGCATGTTCTGCACCATGGTTATAATTAAAATATATTTTTGATGGTGATGAATCTATTTTCTTTAACAGAGAACTTGTAGACAGCTTATTTAGGTCTTTAACAAGTACAAGAAGCAATGTGTACTAGTGGTAAAATATAGTCAGGACTATGGATCAAAAAAATTTTTTGGAAAAGAATGAGCTCAAAAAGTTTTAATTGAACATACTTAATATTCTAACCTTTCCCAGCACTATACTTTTGAAATTTGTAATAGTTATGAATTACACAAGTCTTATTTCCTATAAAATACTATGGGCTCCTAAGAGCCAAAGGGTGTGACTTAGAGTATATTCAATGGAACTGTCTTGCCCAGAGCAAGTGCCCCCCCAAAATATTTATTAAACAAGCAAGGGAAACAAGGAAAAAGTAAAAGAGGACCAATCCTTCCTTTCACTCACAAAATTTACACAGCAGATTTTTACAGCATTGAAGCACCTTGCGGAACTATACATTAGGTATCTTTGTTGAGAGAAATGGACCTCAGAATCATAAATGACTTCTTCGAGGTACTGCCAATGCCGGTGAAGCTCTGGCTGCTACCAGGAAGAAGATGTCACACGGAGCTAACATGGATGTTAAGATACTGTGCTGTATTCCACAGAGGTCCAGCACTGGATGTGCAAAACCTCTCACGGAACTCATCCATATAGAATCTATGAGTTATTATTGACTTGCTATGTTTGTGATATCTGTTCCTTAGTTTGTGTGTCCAGATTTTAAAAACAGAGATTGTCTGAATTTATGACAGTCCGCCTGTGACTTTAATTTTTCAAAAAAGATGGAGAAATTGAAACAGAAGTCACAAGCAGGTTAAGACCACACATCACCCTTCACGCTGGTTTCTACTACTTTCATCTGACGGGAACTCAGGAACAGGTTAGACTGTGATGGGAGGCCTAACAGAGAAAACAAAACTTAAGCTGCACCCACCACGTGTAAAAAAACCAAAAATCAAAAAACTCTCCCTTTTTAAATTCCTCTTCTTTCATGGGGCTGTGCAGGTCCCACTCATCCGATTGGTCTGCACAGCTCATTTTGCCCTTTGCACGCCTCCTAACTTGTGTTGCTGTCTTCTGTTTTATATTTATGGTCTCCTTTCCCAAATATGTTCCAGCCCCCTGGGGTGCGCATGTCTCATTCTTTCCATCACTCTCTCTGTCTGGTAGATAAGATGCTTGATGCTCGTTTTCCAGTGATGATGATAATGATGACAGAGATGATGGAAAAGCATCTCACTATGCCCTTTCTCCACTTCTGTACTTTCCTTCCACACCCACTGCTCCAGTGGAACTGCGCAGGAGCTCCTGGTTACTGCAGCCAAATATCACTTTTCTCTCTCAGTAACATCTGACATGTTGGCTATTTCCTCCTTCTGGTCAGATCTTCTTTCCTTGGCTTCTGCAACTATGTCTTCCTGATGTTCCTCCTATCCCTCTGGACGTTTAAATTCAATTATCTCTTGGGTATACTTACCCACTTGAAAGGCTCCTCATTGCAGCGATGATAAAATCTAAACTCCTCTTTTGGGTGCACAGGTGCTTTATGATCTAGGCACTGCTTATCTTTTTAGTCCCAACTCTTATTATTATTCTGATGCACCATGATCTCCAGCCATTCCGATCTACTTCTGGATAATAACATATGCCATTCTCTTTCTTGGATCCAGTTATCATCCTTGCATTTTTGTCTGCTTAGTTTCCATTCATTCTTGGACCTCATGTCCTCTAGGCCAAGTGTAGGATAGGAAGTCCTCTTGCGCCTACCTTTAGTAGCCGCATTCCCCCATGGGTGCTTTGTCAGATTAAATGTGGCTGTCTACCTCATGTCTGATTTGTTCAGAGCTGTATCCCAGTACCTGACTCATAGTGAACATTCAAGCTTCTGACTCTATTTAAGGAGTAAGGAAAAGTACATTAAAATGCTTTTTAAACAACCATAATAACTCTTCCCTAAATAGGAAAGGTGAAATCTACAGCTTCTCTACAACTTCAAATGGATCATCTCAAGTAATGGTGTTTGTCCAAAGAACAGATCTAGGAGTCTGTCCAAGTGCACGTCAATGACTTACATTCAGTGGGAGAAGCCTGAAGCTCTGCTTTTGGTTTGCAAATTCCCCTGGGTTCTGCTCCTGTCCTTAAACCCAGACGCCCAGAACAAGATATCAAGAAGAAATGACTGGAGGGCTCTAAGCACACTGTGATTGTCCCAAGACTTAGAATCCCAAATGTTAGCTTTCTCGGGTGCCACGTGGGAAAGAGAAAGCAAACCGTCACCGCCCTGACAGGATGCCCAAGGAAGGTACCTTTCATCTTCTTGAGGTTTTTCACTTGGGCTGGCTTACACTTTGATTTAATAGGCAACATCAACTTCAGGACCAGTTTCTCCACAATGCTGGTTTTCTCTGCCACACACACACACAAATCCCAGCAAAGAGGGACCTGCCAGCCTGACTGCTCCTCAGGTGACATGATCTGTGGTGTTTTCTAAGAGAGTCTGACGTGAACCAGCTGGGTGAGAAAATGCTAAGAGCTGCATTTCCTTGAAATGTGATGCTATTTTTGAGCTTCTAATTTAAAAAAATTTAAACTGCAAGTAATTAAGTATGGAAGAGCACACCAAGGATGGCTGGTGTTTAGGCACACAGTAAACTGATCTGCCATTGAACTGGGAGGCTAATATTAGGACTGGGTAAGCCAAGCCGGGCTTTGTGTTTGTTCAATGTCTCATACTATTTTTCAAATGTCATGAGCTCAGCAAAACCCAAAACACATTTTCTCAGCACTTCTCTGTATTTTTCAGCCCATATGTATTTCGAGGAGTTTAATTCATATGTTTCTGATTTATTTACATGCAAGTCATCAGAATGTTGTTTTGTACGAACTATTTGATGTCCAGGAAGCCTGTTGAGCCTTTCCTTTGAGGTTTTTTTTTTCTCTCCTTAGGATCAGGAAGCTATGATTTGCAAATAGTTAAAAAAAAAGAAGAAGAAGAAGAAAAGGAAAAAAGCTCATCAGAACTCCCCAAATTTTTCCTCAAAGGTTCAAACTTTGTTCAAAAGGTAGATGGCACACAGTCTGAACGCGATTCTACAGTTGGCAGACTGCATTTTCCTGCTCCTAATTGACATTGCCCTGTTTGATGTAAGTAATGTCTTCCTTGTGGACATAAAAGTGCATATTTGCAGTGTATGAACAAGAACAGATCCTAAAGAGAGGCGATGAGCTCTTCAAAGATTAAGTGAATGGATTCTGTAACGTGGTATCTAGGGACTGGGGGAGGGGGCTGCTTAGCATCCAGAGAGGAAAGGAGTTCTCACCTTTTCAGGAGAGTACTGAGAAAACCAGCACAGTTTTTCATCCCACTAGAAATTTCGCAGGCATTCTCTTTCCTTAATTTCTAAAAGTACCTTCGATTCAAGTGTGATCTGGTAGTTGTTTGCATACATTTTTTAAAAAGCTCACCATAACATAATTTTATAAATATTTCTCCACTTGCGAGTACCTGCAAACTAAAAAAAAGAATGCTAGCGATTTTTAGGACTTCCAAGGACAGAGTTGGTTGGAGGATCCCTACATTCAGACTTTTAACAAAGCAAGTTTTCTTTAAAGAGGATTAAGACACCGTATTTTAAGCACACGCAGGAGGACTTTTTTCTTTTTAGCATCACTGGTGCCTATATAAATTTGGTCATTTTAAGAGGTCCAATGGAGTGTCATAATGCTTTAGGAAGACCAAATCAGACTTCAACAGTAGAGAATTTTTTTTTCTCAAAAGTTGTATATAAAAGAAAGTTTTCTCTTCTGCAAGCTTTCCTAAATTTCAGTCCAAAAACCAAATTAATGCTTGGCCAAAAACACAGAGCTAGTATCTAACACTACCTCATGCCTCTGTAGTGTGTGTCTAAAATACAAGTCCACATTTCCCATCATTCCTTGTTCTCTGTTGTGGGGACAACTTAGAAATGCTGGTTAATCTGAACAGGAACTGAAAGCTTTCTACCTACACTACCTTTCAAAACTGAGAGATCTCTGTCCCCTAAAACTCTTTTCCATTTTCCCATTTCAAAACCAGAATGGCGTCAGTGCTGAAATGATTCAAAGAGTCTTCTCAAATCAAGTCTCTCCCCAGCACAGCTGCTGTGAAGTGACCCAGCATGTTCTAAGACAGGCTATCCGCCCATACACTACTTTGCTATGAGCTCCCAATACTATACATTTCAGTAAAGCAATATATACTTTTTGAAAGTCACCAAATTGGACTCCTCAATACATAACTCTTCGAAAGCAGCTAATAGGTCACAGCAGCAAATAGAAATGTTAAGTCTTAAGCTGTCAAACTGAAGGGTGATTTAAGGATCTAACATGTCCATTAAATATCAGTCAAATAACTAAATAGCCACTATTAATCTATGTTACTAGAGCAAATCAATTAATCACTGCTACGAATTCAAACAGCTCAGAGGACAAAATTTTATTAAATTGTAGGAAGATTACCAAATAGCAAATATAACCATTACCAAGATTGTTTAAAAACAAACAAACAGCCATTTAGCAAACTAATCTGTATATTACGAGGGGAAAACTTGGGCAAAGTAAAAAAGTAGCCCTAGGCCAGTATCTTAAGACAGATTCAATTGCCACTGTAAAAATATGGTCCGTTTTCTCTACAGTCTACCATGCAGAGATAACTCTACAATTGAAGTTTTCAGTTTTTCACTACCTGTCAGTAAAGATGATGAAGTCGTCAAGTGTTATGATTGGGTTTCAATAGCTGGCCTTCAAAACTAATAATTCGTCTCACATTTAAAAAACCTTTTTGGGGAACATATTTTTGTTTTCTGGTCCTGGTTTGTTGATTTTCAGTTTAAAAGAAGGAAGATATTAATAGAAACATTCACTCATGAGATACCACATTATCTTTTGAAACTACATAAATTCCTAATTATGAGGAATATTTTGAAATGCAATAGCTGAAGTGAAAAAGTCAGCCTCATGGGCTACCCATCTGCAGAACAGATTACAAGACATGTGAATTTGAGAGCATTATAGAAAAATGTTAACTTGGAAAGAAAACATTTTCATGGGTAGCATTAAAACTGTCTATAATGTTCTTTCCCCCTCTTCGCCTCTCTGTTCCCCAATACTAGACCTTCCCTTGGCAGACTCACAGATGCCATCCCTGCTGAGCAGCAGTAATGAAGACTCTCTCCCTGGGTACCCCCCACTGCCACAATTCAGTAAGGGAAGTCACTGTGTTTGGGAGAGATGGGTCTCCGAAGTCTCCCTGCCGAAGCACACAGACACGCACACCACACTTCACACTTGCCTTTCCACTGCATGGCCTGCGACGTGCAGGAAGACCTCAAAGCACGCCTGCCCCTCTGCAACGTATGCTGACACAAGCCCAAAGAGGTGTCCTAGATGACACACGCACACACAACTCTATTAATCCCTATCACTGCCATTTTTCAGCATCATTTCAATGTTTAACAACCTGAACTAATAGCCATTTGAAAACATGTCCCGAGCTTCTGGAGGGAACCCACTCCCCACCACGCATTTGTTTTTTAACTTGAGTGTAATTCCAATCATCTTGATGAACTGACCTGCTCTGAGATTTTAACAGAAGGGTGGACAATTTTTTTGTTTGTTTTAATTGAAGGTCCTTAATGTGGGCCACATGTGTCTGGCGGTGATTTGGATGTACGGAGGAGGCAGGGGCAGGGAATGCAAAGTGGTAGGGATTTGGGAAGGGGGGTGGGGAGGAACGGGGAAGGGCTGGATGATGAAAAGACCAGTTCCACAAGTGAAGCACATTAGCAGCCCAGAGTGGAAAGGGCCGGAAGGAAAACCCACCCACCTCACCCCTGCGTTCATTCTATCAACCTGCAATTGCTGCAATCAAAACCATATGTCGGTTCTTCCAGATCTTTCTCACAGGACAAACATGCAGAGGGCCTCAGGCCTGGCGTTGCCATCAAATGGTAATTGATACCATATGAGTCACAAAATAGAAAAGCACATGCAAACGGCAACCTCTCTCACTGCACCCCCACCGCCCCACCCCCCTGGGCCCCTTGAGAGGGGTGAAATTGCAGGTCTTGCCAGGCCGCTAAGTGCACTGTGCACCATGAAAAACAAGTGTATGTGGCCCCAGTAACCACCTGTAAATCAGAGAGAAAGGAGGGTCCACTAGCCAAGCGCTAGTCTCAGAGAACAGACGAAGGCGAAAGGTCACTCCGGGTTAATACAAGGTCATCGATCATGGGGAAAAATGAGCACAGGTGTGAAGCAGATCACAGGCCTGCGAGCAGGGAACGGCCTCCCGGTCCCACAGCACATCCGGCCTGGAGAAAGCTCGGTCCCGCTAAGCCACATCTGTCTTCCTTTCCTCCTGCAAGTGCGATAGTGGGAAAGTGGAAACCACTCCCAATTACAAGGCAATTAGAAGAAAAGGGACTCCACTCCCATATCTGCCGGTCTGCTTTTTTGAAGCTCTTTTTGCATCCCATTGTTCTCACAGAAGAAAAAAAAAATCAAGAAAACCCGCTGAGCTGGAGGTCCTGGCAACTGCGGGCTGAATGAATGTGAGGCAGTTAGGTGAAATCCGTCTCTTATTTCTACCGACACTGACAGAACTACAAGTAGCTCACGGCTCTCGCCTCTGCATGTATATATTTTCTTATTAACTCGATCGGGCAGAAATTTGCAGAGATTTGTTTGGATTTAGAAGTCACAACAGAATGTCAGTTTTACAAACCAAGGCTCATTCTGTGGTGAAATGTACAGCTCTGGACCCAGCCATGCACCGCACACAGCCAGCTATTTGTTCCAATTCCTCTAGCAGCCGCTTCTGAACAAACAGCTAACTTACTCTAAACACACACACTGCGTCGGGTTTTTCTGCCTTCTGCCTATCCTATTATATGTGATATTTTAGTCTTATAGATCTTATAAAGTTTAAATATTTTCCAGATGGGACCAGGGAGTACAGAACCCTGGAAACATTCTAAGTTATAAAAAGGACCAACTAAATACTTAAAACAGAAGAGGAAGATGATATAACCTTCTTTTGGAGCAGTAAACCTTGTGAGCTAACACTGCAAGCTGTAGACAGGGGACACATACATACCGACAAGTTTGCTTCTCCCAAATTCTCAAGAACTGACTGATTCACCTTCATTTAGGTCCTGCCTATTTATGTCTTTCCTAATTAAAACATCCCCCCCCCAAAAAAAGATGATTTAAGCTCAATTTAAAATTCAATACATCTCAATGCTAAGAAAGAAAACCATGGTCGGAAGCGAATGCAAATTCCATTGTCCCAGAGGGAAAATAAATAAGGTCTATCAATTCCATCCCTTTGCCCAGACTCTCAGCAGTTGTCTTCCTAAAAGTGTCGCCACAAAAGCCCTGAACAAGTGGCATTTGCTGTGGCTCCTCAGCCCAGAGGCAATCCAGGAACATTCATAATGACACTCAGCACCGACCCAAGAGCAAAGGAAGTGAATAAATGAAGGGGTAAAGTAACAAGGGCAGCAAATGAAAATGAAAGTTTCTGGTGGATGGCAGGGGAAGAAAGAAGGAGGGCAAAGCACATGGCAACACGCAAGCCAAAGCAGCACAGTGGAGCTCGAAAGGTGTCAGAGCAGGCAGGCTCGGGACAACCACTTTGGGGAGACTCTGACCTTACCTCTGCTTTCCCTTCGTGGTCCAGTCAACATAACCCTGTATCTGAGCATCTGCATTGTTTAAATTTCATCCTGTGGTGTTGTTTGCTGATTGGTCAGACATGGCTGACAGCATCAGAACTGCAATCTGACAGACAAGGAGCAAGCAGGACCACAGCACAGAATTCATAATAGGAGGGAGAGAGGGAACTTCATGCTGGATATATGAAACTCAGCCCCACAGATGTCTGCAGCACGGCCAGGGGCTTGCCTAGGGGTGGGAGGGCCCAGGATGAGACTGGGAGGAGGGCATGGAAAAGGGGAGGTGGGATAAGCCCAGCCACCCAAATGACCAAGCACGAGGGTTCCCCCTGGACGGCACTGCATCTGGACCACGTTTAACAGCTGCCCTCTTGCCACTCCCAGATCTTGTTACCTCTGGGAAGAGAGGCCACTTCTCTTCCTGCACTCCTTCTTGACAGAATAAAAGTGGTGGTATTTCCGGTTTGGGATAAGGTAGTTGTCCTCTCATTTATTTTGTTTTCAAAAATTTTGACATTTTTCCAGAGGATACAGAAGCTACTAAAGAGAGGCTAGTTGACCAAAGCCTCCCATCCTAGTTTCTGCTATGGCAAATCGCACTTAACGGAACTCTTTAACTCCCTGACGGGAGTAAAGCAAAACAGAAGAGAAAAAAACAAGGTTGGAGGTGTTTGGGAACGGTAAGTGACACTGCTGGAGAAATAATAGAACCGAGAGAAAAGGATGTAAACAGCTTGAAAATGGAAAAAGGGAGAGGTAATGCCACCACTGAGTTGTATGTCTTCATTCTGACCCAAGTGCCTCTTTTTGTCCTGGCCAGCAGAAGCCACTGCAAAAGCAGTGGCTGGCCACACGGGTCTCCCTCTACTCTCCCCATCTTGCTCTCAGTGTTCACACACATGTGCACACACACACCCCTGGCCTGAGCCTACTGGCCAACAGAGACAACGGAATTTACCCACTATAATTGTATAGAATCACTTTCCCTCATGACACAGGCAGGGTTCTCACCTCCAATGAAGGGTCAGTTTGCACACTGGCCTTCATGCCCCCACTACCCAGAATCATGACTGCAGAATTTTAAAGTCCAAGCAGAATCCTTAAGCTCAGCAAAGAACACTATTTGCAAATTTCCTCTTTCCCAGCATTATCCGGCAGCAGAATTTTGGGGAAAGTATCATGCATTTACTATTAATTACAGAACCAAAAAATATATATATGGTAAAGTGAGGACAACAGAGTAATAAAGAAGTGATGGATAAAAGGGCAGGGAATCAAGGATAAAATAAGGTACTGAGAGATCAGGTTTTTATAACTAACCAGTTAAATAAACAGAAAAAGGTGTAAGATGCTTTGGCTGAAGGGAAGGAAAAGGTTAACACAACATGAAAATCAAGACTTAATAAAAATTAATCTCTGAAAAACACCATCACTGATCTAACAACAATGTATAGTAATAAAATGTCAGGACAGGGTAAAGTATATCCATCTGGCTCAGAAAAAAATAGCCAATTCCACCATGATCTTTACCCCCCAAAAAAAGAAAAGAAAGAAAAATCTCCTTTCCTCCCTTCATTTGAAAACACTGGTTATACAGAACTCATTTTTGAAATAAAGCTAGAAAGACGCACCACTGAAATCTGAACAAGCAAGGTGATTTGCATGGAGTTTTATATGAAAATGAGAGCAACAAAGCAGGAAGAGAAACGAATGTAAGTCAAACTAGATGGTTGATGTGAACGGAGGAAGGAAGTTCTGGGCAGGAGAAGCTCAGGGAGAAAGAAGGGCCCAAAGGGTCTGGATTTCATTCAAAGAAAAAAGATGTGATGTGAATGAAACACGCTACACAAATACACACAAATAACTGAACAAGACAAGACGTGACTAGGAATACAATACTGTGACTCGAGGGGTAAGAATTATGAAGATAACGTAAGAGATCCAACAGAAATTGGGAAAACAGAACACTGTTAGTTAAAAGCATAAAGGAAAGTGCCTTGGGATTTGTAGAATTATTAATACAATTTTGCTACAGGTATACCACTTAAGATATGATAGTAGGCCATGAAGACTATATGAAGACAATTCTGTGTCATTTTAAAACCACTTTGTAAATTTAAAAAATGTCCTTAATTTCCAAAATCTATTTGCAATTGCTCAAGACAATAAAAATATTACACAAGGGCCTTAATTTTTACACAATTCCTCGTGAGAAATGAACCTAGGCAGTGCAAATGACACTTCTGTGGTACTTCTTATTATTCATGACATCCAAGGTACCTGCTCTCTTAAAGGAGTATTCACCCCAGTGCCTTGCCCAGACCAAAGGATACCTTTTGATCTTCATTCAAAACGCTAAAGCTACCCAGGAATCCAGGCACTAGATCTACCACAGATCAGTTGGGCAAATGTCATTCGAGAAGACAGCATTTCTAGCATTAGTCTTGAGGTTAGAGCAGCCTCTCGTGCTCCTGGCCGGGTCTTTAAGTAAGTGGAGAATCAAGTTGGTTTCATTGATAAACCGATAATTGCGGATTTGGGGGGAAAGTCCTCAGCTCTACAGAGCAGGAAGGGAAGCCGGGTGACAGCAGTTTCAGGTGCTGGGACACAATAAAAACAAGGAGGAAAGAAAATGTTTGCTTTTTATGTCAACTGAGATGTCAGTACCCATTAATAAATCTAGCTGCTAAATCTACTCTTATTCATGTGGGACATCACCAATTTAAAGTAAAATAGATTATCTTTAATTAAATGGAATTGTCGTCTTCCTCCCGCTATCATCCCCAATTATCACATTCTAATCAGCCCTTCAGGGAGAAGGCAGACGAGAATGCTGAAAGGCACACTGACTAAAACCAATTTCTCTCTCTGTCAAGTGATACAATTTTTATTTTAATTATTGTTTGTAACTATGATTTTGGGACACAAGTAATAAAAACTACAAAAATTCTGTTATTTATGGGGGGAATGCTACATGGTCAGTTCCAAAATTTCCTTCTTTGACTCGCTGTGGAAATCTCAGAATTCACAGAAGCCATTACAGACTAAAATTATTTATTTAAGCCTAATCTATTACTTTTCTTTCCAGCACAAAAGTGCCAGTTTTAATTAATACTTGAAAATATACAGCACTACTGAATGTCAGCTCTGGTATTTTTAGGTTCCTAGGCTTTCAAAAACTGAGATTGTTGAACAGTATCAATTTATGCTTCCACAAGGAAGGCATATAGACTTTAAATATTAAGACATGTAACTGTATAAAAGAGAGAGATTGATCTACTTACTCCCAAATGCAGCGTGAGACAAAAGCAGGTTCACGATTGCGAGAAACAGCTTATTGTTGCATCATTATTTATGAATTCTTATTTGTTTGTTTGTTTTTGAGCAACTGTAAACCTACTTTTGGTCCACTCTGTATCTAGTGACTCTCTGTCCCAGTTCCTGGCTCCCCCACACCCCTCTTTTCTTTCTTCTAATGGTACTGAGATTGTAAGCAAAGCAATGTATTTTAACCCAGAGGTCTACATGGAAGGTACTCCATCACCAGCTCTCACATTGCTGCGGCAGTGTCCTGAAAAACCGTGGTGAAATCAACAAGTAAATTGAGTAATGCCTCACCACCACCCCAAAGGCACAGAGGGAAACACATTCCCCAGAGTAATGAAGAATGAATCGAGAGGTAATTGAGTTAATCTCTCTCTATATGTTGTAATGGTGCCTGCCCATCTTCCTGCCGGCCAACAGCATGCTTTTTTGTTTGTTTGTTGGTTTCATTTTTTTATTACCACTGTGAACTTTGTGAGGGCAGGGAGTTCTCTTTTTGCCTTCTAGATAACAACAAAATTAACCACTGAAATTGGGGAATGTATCTTTCTGTTTAGAATAAATAGGTGGGGGTATTGACTGTTTTCTGACTATTCAGTGTTACTTTTAAAAATGCACTTTTTCCAGGGTGTAGTACTGTTTTCACTTAGCCTGCCTTTGAATCGCCGCCTACAGAAGTAAAAAAAAAGAAACCACAGCTATACAAGCCTGCTGACTTTCTTATAAAAGAACCAGTTTTAAACTTGTTTATACTACTGATTCCAAATGAATTCAAGATGGTGGCTAGTTAAAGAAAGAGAACTCATGCCAGGGAGTTTGATCAAAGAACTTCAATTCAGCAATGTTCAGTTTTAATTGACCACTAATTAAGCTACATTAGTCCAAGAAAGGTCTGTATCACTTTGAGTAATAAAGAAAAGAATTAATTTAACCCTGTGTCAGTCAGCTTTAGTAAGTTCATCTGAAAGCAACTTCTCAAACGACAAGCATGAAAGAGGTGTCTAGTGTTAAATGCCAAAAGTGGGTTACAGAATGTAGAGACGATGAGAGACTCCGTTTTCAAGTGCGTTCGTTACTTCGCCCGTGATGTCACCTTGCAGGTATAATTATCTTCATTACAGATACAAAGATGTCAGCTTTACTCCCTGGGTTGTAAAGGGTTGCTTTAAAATTGGATTCAAAACATGGCATCATACCAGTCACAGTTTTAACTTCCCTGTATTCTAGACAAAAATAGAGTGGATTTGCAAAATCATGAGAATTTTCAAAGGCTTGGAACTCTCCTTCTGGGAAAAGTGAGTTGAAGACGGGGCTGGGGGCAGGGGAAGCACAACTGCAATACCACCACCAAACAAACTCATTGTGATAGGGACCGTTACAAGTCCAGGTATCAAAATAGTTCAGTCCTAAAAATCTATCTGCCCATTTGTTTTTTTTTCCTTTCCCCATACACTGCCCAGCAAAAAAATGTTATGCCCACAATTCTGATAAAAAATTTTAAGAAGGAAAAAAGTCGTAAAAGAGCAAAACCCAATTTCAGGATTTAACATCAAAATGCAAGGCTGAGGGATGCACTGCTTTTAGAAGTGAGTGTTCATGACTTTTACAGCCCTTCACATTAACTCAGAGGTGGATTCCCTATTGAAAATTCCTGATGGCACGTGTCAAGAAGTAAAATAAGTTTAGATTTTTAAAAC
Source organism: Macrotus californicus (assembly GCA_007922815.1). NCBI lineage: Eukaryota > Metazoa > Chordata > Mammalia > Chiroptera > Phyllostomidae > Macrotus > Macrotus californicus. Next base: position 61,893 of record VMDR010003327.1, read on the forward strand.
AAACCCAATGTCCATGGTACACTGGCTTCTACTTTGCAGTAACAGCCTCAACCTCCAACGCCTGTGTGGACAGCACTGAATCTGGTAGCGTGGAATGCCGCAGGGCCGACACTCTTTACAAGGAGTATCTTTGTGGCCTCAACACACATTATATTTTGTCTTAATGATTTCTGGCAACCAACCACTGCATTTTGTACAATAGAATTTAATGAATAACATTTTTTTTTACATTCTGCCAGTACTCATTAAAATGCACTTGTTTGGGAAATGCAATAGCTAGCTATATGAAACCAAAATATTAATGCAAATTGGCATTTCTAAGTTTAAAGCAGTATTTGCATAACAGGAACTAAACATGGTATGAGCTAAAAGAGTGCACAGAACACAAATGCCTCTTAACACCATAATTATGACCCAGAGAAATGATGGTTTGCGTATACCATTAGAAGCCCAAGGAGAAAGCATCTGCCAGGACTGTAGGCTCCTTGTGCTCCCAATAAGAGGCTGCGGAAATTCCACAATCATCGTGCCTATGAAACTAGTATAGGTTCACAGCAAAAATGCACTCGCTCCCTATGCTGAACAGTATCCTAGGGGGGCCCAATTCGTCCACTGCCATCCACAGTCATAACTGAAAAATAACTGATACAATTTTGAGTGTACACATTTGAATTCAAATGATCATCAGCACCATCAATATTCACCAGGCACAAACTTACAACTTAATGATACAAAGAATAAAAAGATACATATTTTTTCCATTTATTAATTCTACCAATAATGTCCTACCAGGCTACTTTGGGTAAGAGGAACCTTGAGAAACATGACACTAAAAAACATATTCACTCAACAAATATTATGTGAATACCTCTATAGGAATAATTGTTGTGCTAACCTTTGAGGGGAAGACAGAGAGCAGAGTTTGTCTTCTAAATGCTTGAAAGCTTGTTGGAAGATGTGCAGATTTTTTTAATTTATATTGAAGGTACTTGGATTATATGAGTAAATACTTATTATTTTCCTTTAAATGAAATACTATTTTTTACCAGGATAGCCAGAGCAAAGGCACGAGCTCTCTAACTGCTGCCCAGCTCTTAGGGAGCGTTCTGCTCAGGGGACTTGCCTAAACGCAGGCATCGGCGTACGCATGTGTGGTGGATATGTGAGCCATTCAGTCTTCCTGGTTGTCCACCATATGCTAACAAGTGTGGAAAGATGTACCGAGACATGGTCCATCTCAGGGCGGATCTCAGTGGCTAATTCAGAAAAAAAACGACTCAGGGTCTCCACTGTGGACAAAGGGCTATATATCCTTTGAAAAGTTTGTTGAAATCAAGCTTTCTTTCAATTCAATAAAAAAGAGGTGGACACAGATGAGATAAGCATTCATTGAAATGCCAGACGGCATTAAAATATCAATTCTTACTTCAGGTGTTTGCTTAGTATAAAGCTATAAAAATTCAGCAATATATTGAAATACACAGCAGAAGTGACTCTAGTTCTGTTATATCCCATGAGGTCTTGCACAACTGATTTAACCTCGGAATGCTTCCCTTTCCCAGACCAGCACTCTCCAAGAGAACAAGGATGCAAATGTAGTATATCTGTGCTGTCCAATAAAGTAACCACTAACCACATGTGACTACTGTGCACACAGTGTGACTGAGGAACTAAGTTTTTAAAATGTTATTTTAATTAATTTATATTCAATGGGACTAGCCACATGTGGCTGCTAATGACCCCACTGAAACACACAGCCCTAGAATGTGAAATGGGATGACTACATGGGGGCCACCTACCTCACCTGGGGTGCCGTATGAATAACATTAGAAGGTGTTTGAGAATGACTGAGGCTTGAAAATATATTTCATTGAGTACTGATTATTACTACAATAAAATATTCACTGCAACATTTATTTTAGTTAGAAATCACTTTCCTAATAATTAGAGAAAGTCGCAGTAAGACTGGTTTCAAGCTCTGTAAATGTCCCACAAGCTCCACACACACAGGCTCCTTGTAGCACATCCCAAAACAATGTGTGACCGGATCACTGTTCTACACTCATTCAGAGTATGATGGTGGGACCTATGGAATCCAAGGGAACTCTTGAGAGTCTAACACAGATAATCAATGACTGATCAAAACCGAAATAAGGCCAATGCTTCCCCAAAGAGCTTTGACTTAAAGTCAATTTGCAATTAAAAAACATTACCACCTCACATATAAAGAAATACTCATATCAATGAAATTATCATAAAAATGGTAACTTTTATTACTTGCCTGGTACACACACATAAATACTTATAATTTTTCTTTTTAGTTGCTCACTTTGAGTACAGATAGCCCCGTACTATCAAATGTGAAAGAAAAAATACATCTTAAGGACTCTAATATGGCGTCAGTTGTGAGGGGCACAGTTTCAACCCAAGGGCATCCATGTGATTTGACTAGAAATGTGTTGAACCAGGATGGTCAGGGGAACAGGAGGATGCTCAGTACAGACTCAGAGGATACTTGTGGGATGATGTTGAATATCACAGCCAATGGGCTGAACGGTAAATGAAAGCATATCTGTACCCCGAAGACAGACTGCAAATCAGAGCTACCGCTTCTGTGCCCAGCCGGCATCTCGAATCTGATCAGACCTTGTAGAACCTTGTATGGCTGAGGAGGAAATCAAAGAGTGGTACTAGTTATTGTCAGACTTGACAGCTCTCTTCAAACCTTGGCATCAAAGAAATTAAGTTTGCTTCTGGGTTCTACAAGTTGGCAGGTATAAGACTCTGCCACCAGATACTGCCACCTTCCTCCACAGGGGTGCCAGGGAAGACAACGGAGGTTTCAAAATGACTTCCAAATCACTGCCAGGAGTTACCCAACACTGATGGGAAGAGCAGCGGCGGCAGGCAGACAGCTCCCCAGGTGTGGGTGGAGAAAGAAGCTGCACGACTTGGGGAGCTGAAAGGAGTCTTTAATGTTGGTTTTAATCTTGAGTCTTTCCTTAGTGTAGAGGACAGATTTAATGATATGCAAACCATGCCCTTAAAGTCAAAAAGACTTAAAGTGTAAGTAATAAGTTTCTTTATGCTAATTTATTTCCTTTTTCCCTCTTTATGTCCTAGAGAAAAAATTAATGTTAATAAACTTTGTCTTAGAATGATTCTGATAAACCAACAGTTACAGTGGGAGAGAGTTCAAGATATTTTCAAAGGTAAGATATACATATATATTTAGGGTATGGGAAAATGTCCCTTATTGACTGAACAAATTCTAACAGCTGCTTTAAAGCCATTCCAATTGGTTCACAAATAATGCACTACACTTACAACGCTTCAAATAAAATCTCGCATTTTCACGATAAATGGTGGAAATTCCTGGACAATACTACCATGTTCTATACCTAGAATGGTGGGGGGGTGGGGGGGGGAGAAAAAAATTGTTACGGGATGGAAAGCAAAGGAAAGGAAAGGAATCTGCTCTCACTCATAAGGTGGTTCAGGAATCAATTACTGGGGTCCAGATGTACTTCTCAAGCAGAACTTCTCAACCCCAGCACCAGTGAGGGGTGAACTGTGCACTGCAGGGTGCAGCACCTCTGGCCTCCACCTACGAGACGCCAGGGGCCAACTCTCACCCTACTCCTGCAGTTGTGATAATCAAAAACTTTCCAGACACTGCCGTTACATCCCCTGGAGGGGAAGGAGGGGGCACCACTGTTCTAAAGATATAATTAGAGTATGCCAGAGACAAATATTCACTTGGATTTCTGAAATCTTCACACTAGCAATGACCATTTCTAAGGGTATATTCCTTCTGCCAAACAAGAAGATATCCATTTATACTAATGATCTCTTAGTACATGACATTTTGATCTTGTGATCTTGTGGTGCTTATCAGTCCTAGCTTATAACTTGGATATCGGTACCCTATGTTCTTTCTGGAACTTGGAACCCTCTCTATGACTATGTGATGGAAAATGTTCACTATTTTCAACTAAGTCATTCTAAACTATATGCAATAATCAACATAACACATTGTATGTAAATTGTTGATGAGTAAACAAATTTTGAGTAGTAAATAATTGGCATTATCTATTACTGTCTAGTTAAGTAATCTATCCATCTATCCACCCACCCATCCATACTTTCTCCGATCCGGCCATACATTTATCATCATAAAATCTGTCATGCTTTCAATTCTGATTGAGTTACACATGTAAAAAGCCTAAGACCAGCCAAAGAGTTTAATCTACATCGCTCCCTATTGGCAATGCATCTGTGAAGGTACTATTATGTATAAATAATTCCACATCAGGCTAGCTGTATATTTTATACACTACATCATCAAACTAGCTCAATATTTAAATGTGACTAAGTTTTGTTACATCGGTTACATTGCTAGGTGGTAATATATTGCCACATTCAAGATTCCAACACTGATTATCCCGAGAAGGTCAACATCAAAATCGATCAACCTAATGCAGGAAGTACCATCTAACTTTAAAGCAGGTTAGAGTTACATGGATCAGGAAAGTGAACATTAAAAATGTATTAAGGATTCCAAAAACAAATGCTAGCCTAAAACTACTTAGGCATAATTTGTTTCACATTTTTCATCTATTTTGCTTTTTTTTCATCTAAAAATGATGGAGGAAAGGAGCCATAAAACCAAAACTTCCTCTGCAAAGAACACTTTAGTATGGTTTTGCATTTCTCGATGTCATATCTGAGAGGTACAAAAGTTTAGAGGTGAGGCTATCACAGTGATTCATGTAAGTCATCTTCCTTGGGGTTCATTAAGTAAACAGAACCCTAAAGGTTTTATTAGCAAAACTAACACTGTAAAGTTGGGCCAAGAGGGTCTACTATTACATGAATTCTTTAAAAGGTAAAAGCATTTAACAGTCATGCACCTATTTCCAGCAGTTTTAGTTCACTCCCTGGAAACATCCAAAAGGTTTGCTGCACTTTGCAAACTCTGGGAAGTAGGATTACCAGATTCACATCAACATATCTAATTTTACAGTTACCTTATTTAAGGTTTTAATACGGTACAGGTCTTTTTCTCAGGTGTTAATAGGAAAATCAATTTTAAGTCCCAACAGCTGTGATCATTTTAAATATCACAGCTGTCATGAGTTGAAAATAACCAATTTGAGCATACATATTTCTGCTGCAAATGTAACAAAATGAAAATATGATAGAATTTTATCTTTTACTCCCTCTGAAGCTGAATGTCAAATACAATAGTACAGTAATAACTTATTTGCTTTAAAATAAAATCAGGCTCCCATTTCTTTGCTGACCCAGTCAACAGATGGCTTATAAGAACAGAAAAGAACATCATTTTAAAGATATACTCCTTTGGAACTAACTATGGAACATGTTTAATTACAGAAATAGTATTAACTCTGGAAAGACAGAGTTAAATAGTTGATATCGAAATAGAGAGTTCATTTATGTAAACATTTTGCTGTGAAGCCAGGGGGAAGATTAAGTGGGATCCATGCTACACATTTAGTGTTACTGAAGTCTAGGAAATTCAATTATTATACAGGACAAAATTTAAACTCGTATGAATAGTGTTAAGTAGCATCCTCCAGGAAGTAATGGCATTTTAACCACTTCTTTACAAACTCAGTGTATCTGTTTGATGGGATAAAATAAAGATACTTAGCTCCCCCTCTCAATCCAAATCTATTGTCATTACATTTTGAAAAATTTAATAGCATTCTTAAAGAATCTTTAAAAGAAAGGCAAAAAGGTACAGGGCATTATTTATTCCAAGGACTGTAGAGAAAGTTTAGGTTTCTCTGTGTGAAACTAATTGTGGACAATGAACACCCAAGAAATTCTAGAAGTATCTTAAATTATCATTGCCACCTATATGCCAGGAAGAAACAGGACTCGAATGTTTGAAAAATGATATTGCATGATTAAGACAAGGAGGAAATAAAGAAAAAAAGCACAATTTCAAGCCAAAGCATTGGCAACGTTACATAACTTATATATTATTTTAAAAACATACTTGAAGTCTACCACCTCCTGGCCCATATATAACCAAAACTTAAAAGCCTACAGTATTTTCATCCCAGATCTGCAATCCTATCTAAATTAACTTGATATGCCCCTCTTCTTCCCTTATTTTTTTTCTATTGCAGATTCAAAGGGTAGAAATGAAAGTTGATGCTGTTTGTTCCTAAACAACTTCTACTAAAAAGCTGACACCCCTATTCTGCTCTTTGGAAGGCTTGGGAAAGCAGGTACAGGAGAACTCTCCCCTTCCCTATTATTTGCATATTAATTTCAAAGCTGTGTGAAAGACCCTGTCGTCTTTTAATCATATCAACACACAAAAAGGCACTACAAAGTGAAACTACACTTGTTAAACATGTATCCCAGCCCCCACATCACACAAAGGAAGCCTAAGAAAACAGCATCCACCCCGCTCCTGTATGCTGAGCCTCCACTTCTGAATTGGAATAACAGGTGCAGAAATAATAATGTGCTGGGCAATCAACTTTTTTCCTCTGATTTGTCAGTTTAGCTTAATAATGCCATTAGGAATGTAAACATTTCTGCAATTTATATTTAAAAGTCAATAAAATAATGGGGTACAGAATTTATCCTTTTTAATTTTTTAAGTAATACATTTGATTATTTTAATCACGTCAGTACTTAACTGGATGGGGTTTAAATATGCATGAAACATCAATTTAATTTGTTTTATTCGTTAGAAAAGCTATTGAGTAATACAGTATTATTCTCCTTAAAAAAAAAAGAGCACACACATTCTAGGGGAAAGGGAGTATAGACACTTCCACTCTTCGCTTCCTTTCTTGGGCATGAAATTCCAGTGCCTTCCGAATATCTTTCATTATCAACCTTTCCAAATGGGAACCAAAGAGGGGAGGGCCCAAGACACACTCACTGGAGGGATAACAAAAACAAGAAGTGTTTCCAACCTTGGATCAACTTTACTGGGGGCTACAGTAATAGGACTGTGGTTGGTAAATGCATCAACTATTTTTAAAATGGTGTGAGAGTTTTTCCCAACATAGCATTCCCACGTGAACAGGATCATTACTGGTGCAGTCATTCGGTACTCTATAATTCTCACCCTTAGGTTTGTGGAGGTGAAAAAGCCAAGTCAAGTGTCAGCCTCCACTCTTAACATCCCCTATTCATTTTCAGGTCAGCTACAATGGAAGCAGCTGGAATTCAACTCTCCCCACTCTGTCCCACCAATTACCTCAACGTGCCCTCTCTTGAGGAGTATAATTTGGTCTCTAGGAAAGCACAGCCCTCTAGGTCTCTGGAGGGTTGCCTGCATTTTTTCGGCGGAGTATAAAATTAAACCAACATCTACATTACTCCCACCCCTGACTTCTCAGGTATTTTAAAGTCCTCTTTATCCCAATTTGGGAGTGGACTGCCTTTAAAACAGTACACTCTCCCAAATAAAGTATCCCTTTTAAGTCACTGAATAAAATGCCCTGATTAGCATGTCCAGATTTCTTTCAGAAATGAGGAAGGAGAATCTAAGAAAACTAGGTATAGACTTAACAGCATGGAATTTAAAGACAAAAATATCAGAAATGTGAATTTGTAAAACTCCATTCAGAATATGGTATTAGGACATAAATACATCTATTAATAAAAGGTTGTACTATAGCCATGAATCCTTAGCATTATTAAAAAAAAAAGTCTCCCAAAGTTTGAGTTTTTAAGCACCAAACCAGTAACTTCAACTGTAAGTAAGAATTATTCTTCAGAAGGATATATTGGTTCTGCTTACTAAAATACAATACCATCTATATGCCTAGGATGATAAGATAATATGGCAAATGGTTTATTATAGATTCTAAAATGTTAAGAACCCTCCAATGAGGGAACTTCCCTGAAAATTCCATGCAAAACTTTTCTGCAGATCACTTCATACTTCAAAGTGTCATTACTTTAAAGAAGTATGTCTTTCAGATTTCTCACTATTCATCTGTGTTTCCTAGTACACAGCTAAGTGCCTTTTTTTTTTAAGGTACTCTGATGATTTCCTGAATAGATTATAAATATTTCATGAGTACACAGAGCTCCAAATCTGTTTTTTTGTAATTAATACTGTTTACCACAATAACTTTATCCTATGTCATCTTACAAATATGTATAAAGAGTAAGGGCTAATTTAAACTCAACCCAATTTAAACCTAAGTATACACAAACTCAGAAAGGACTTAAATCTAAAAGTACCTTTATAGTGGCACTGTGAAAAATGAGCTTTTTCGTTAGATGAATAATATTGGAGAAGAGTGGGAAAAAACTTGGTAACCTTTTGTGTGTCTGTCATGAAATTCTTAGTTACTAGAGATGTGTATTTAGGTTTGATATGCAGAGCAAGTATGTCTCCACTGTATTTTCTTCTTAAGATAAAGGTTAAATCTGAATTCGAACAACTGTTAAAACTGCCACAATCATATCTAAAATCTATACATTTTCACTGAATTAGTAATTAAAGATTTTTTTCAATGAATCTCCTGAGGCACACTGCTGACCACAGGGATATCTATGTGCTGATGATAAGGAAATAACACTAAAGTGGCAATTTTTTCCCCCCCCGTGGCATCACAGTGACAGAAGTTTCACGTTGGCTTGGAAACATGCTCATACGACATTCATAGTAATGAAATATGACAATGTCTAAAGTCCAACTATGATCACAGCTATTTAAAAATAAGTTATAAGGAAGAAGTCACTAATTCTCAAGCCTCTCGGGTGGTACTGAAATTTTAGTGAGAAGAAAACAAAAACAAACAGGGAATGTAATGCAAACCACATTTACAGTGGCACAGGAAACAAACAGTTCTTCGGCACAGTTTCCTGTAGACCACTCGGAAAGGTACTGAAAGACCTGCACCAGCTATTAGCTCCTTTTCCTGGTCACTTTACTCCCCAAACCTCGTTCCCATGTTCCAAAGTGCTTCTTCCTAATTCTTCTTGAAACAATGCCATCGCCTAGCGCTATAAGGATGTTTATCAATTATCAACACTGCATTCAAAATGTTCAGACATACCAGAAATTAGGGATTAAATAAAATTAACCAAATATGTAACCGATCTCTATTTTCTTCCTAAGAAATTAGTCCCAGAGAAATGTTCCAACTGGCCTCTGTGAATCTCACACAGGGATTTTGGAAATTTAATCAGAGGCTGGAGAGCAAGATGTAGCCACAATATCAAGATTAAGCATCTGGTGAATTTCTGCCAGCTTTAACCTAAAGAACAAAATCAATGTAGTTTTGTTTTAAGCAATCAAGCACGGGGGAAAAAATAAAATTTTCATTGTTATTTTAAACGAGTACATTAAAATGCTGCCTGTGTCACCAATACCAGAAAGTGAGCTCTCTTAAAGCACGTTTTTTCCTTGATACGATTTGTTTCCTTGAATCAGTGGGGAATTGAAAAATTATGTTAGTTTGTGACCAAGGCAAGTTTTTGTCTGTTATAGCAGCAATAATTTTAAGAAGTAATGCATTTATACCAGCTACGTTCATTTATGATCATGGTTCTAAAAATAGTAAGTCTATGAAATAGCTTTAAAAACACTAAATGCAATTTGCATAGTTGATACACTATTGAAAACTCGAAAACCCATGGATGCCTGCATGAGGCTCCCCAAACCCACTGTGAGAGTTACAAGGAATATACTGGAAAATATGATTACTGGTATTATTTAAATATTAGACTTCTTATGTTAGCACTTCCTGTGGTATATGGAAAAAAAAGGCTAAACACTTCATATCCTAATTTTTAGCTTTAAAAATTTAGATGGCTAATTAAAATTGTCACTTATTTGTAGGAAAACTTTCTTTTAAGGAAGCATCCCCAACTCAGAGATTTTGATATTAAAACGTTCCTACGTTTTTTCATCTTAAGCAGGAATCATGAAAATGTTTTATTTTTTTTTGACCCCCGTATCAGAAATAGTCAACACCCATTTCCATCTCTAAACTTTCTGGAGTTGAAAAGCTGCATAATATGACCAACAGAATATAAACATGGAAAGCTCATTACCATTTACTTTCTGAGATTTGATGACTTGACAAATAACTATTTCAAAACAACTAGTTTGAAACATGGTTTGAAGCTTGTTAGTATAAAGCAAAAAGAGCAATTACAATAATTACAGGTTTCTCTCTACGGTTTAACACATGCACATGCTGGCGAGAGCTGATGGTGTGATCTTAAATTACCATTAGGGAGAAATTTCGCCACTTTTGTTTTCAATTTCATTTGCCATAATTTTATTTTTGTGGAATTGCTTTATTTTTAGATATGTGAAATTTGACCAAATAATTACTTATTAAAATTCTCATTCAGTAAATAATAAGATGTAGGCAGGTACAAAAATCAAAATTTAGAGCTACAACTACACTCACAGTGGGCCAGGTAATGCCTGATGCTGTTTACAGCCTGATCGAAGGCAGACACAGCGGCACTGTGGACAGAAGTTCACACTCCTCATACTCAGAAGAAACTGTACCGACCTGCTCTGCAAAAAAAGCCTCTCGCCCGTTAAGAAGCAATGCTTTCAAATTTTTTATTTATCCGAGAATGGGATTCAATTGTATTTAAACCTCTAATCCTTAGAGAAAAGGAAATCGCAAAATCTATTTGCTCGACTTCATTAAACTCTCACCTGAGAGAAAAGCTGATTTTTAAAAATGCATTCTGATTTCTATTCAGTATGTAATCTTTGACAGCTCCGGTGCAAAGATTTTTGTAGGTTTTGGCTTCATGAAGTCCACACTTTGGGACAGGCCCAGTATTTCACAGAAAGAAGAAAAACAATTTGTTGGGGGGCATGGTCATGTAAATAAACACTTCATAACTTAAGGTACTAGAACATTCACATTTTCCTTTAGCATGAAATATCATTTATTACCCTACTTCTCTTGCTAGGAAGTTAGAGGAAAAACTGATTTTACAAACCCTAGAGCTGCCAGTTCAAAAGGAAGAAATCGTAACTGTTGTAATGCTTAATTATATTCTTCCCATAACCTGAAATCTCAGTGTTTTGAAATGATTTTACATTTTTCTTCTTTTGTTTATTGAGAAAACCTGCTTCCTCTGGCCTCTCTCAGTTCAGAGAGTTCAAACTGAATTTAAACAAGTAATTGACTTGTCACTGGGGCAAAAAAGAAGAATTCAGTGCTGTGCTGTCTTCAGAGGAAAGCTTGTGTAACAAATAGCTGGTCACACTCAACTCCAACAATGCAGGTTAAAACACACCCTGGTCATAAGCACACATACACACGGAAATGCACAGATGCTCAAACCCAACACGACAAATGAAACCCCCAAAATGTGAAGTCTCTTCGATAGGCATTTTGAACAATTAACGCATGGCATACACAATCTCCACAAGATGTCTGGCACCAACTCAAAGCCGCTGAATGCAGAATTAGAGCCAGTACAATACACACTGTAGAATAAACAAAAATCTGCTTCTCCAGTGTATGGATAAAGAAATTTTAAAAAATGGTCTAGAATTGACCCTATCCAAGGAACACATACAACTGGACTTTGCTCTCTGTTTCAGAAAGCTAAAATAAAGAACTGGTGAGCATCCGTGGTTTGAAAAGCTTTCTGCTGGCGTTCCAAAGGGCTATTTTTTCTAACTATAATGTATGTACAATTTGCCTCTTTCTAGTGTTTGAATCAATAGAGATACACATCACCAGATTTGTTTTTAATAAACGCCTTAAAACAGTTCCTATAAATACATTTCCTGTGACAGAGCGATCTTGATTTTATGAGTACCATCCTCTCAAAAAAAAAAAAAATCTAACAACCAAAATATTTGGCAACTGAGAGGGCATATTAGTGATATGATGTCATATTCAGCATTTTCTTAGGGTAGAGGCAACTGGCATGCTATGGG
>VMDR010003328.1:0-73728 GCA_007922815.1 Macrotus californicus
GACAAAGAGATAGCCAATCTATCAGATGCACAGTTCAAAACACTGGTAATCAGGATGCTCACAGACTTGGTTAAATACGGTCACAAATTAGATAAAAAAATGAAGGCTATGCTAAGTGAAATAAAGGAAAATGTACAGGGACCCAACAGTGATGGGAAGAAAACCAGGACTCAAATCAATGATGTGGACCAGAAGGAAGAAAGAAATAGTCAACCAGAACACAATGAAGAAACAAGAATTCAAAAAAATGAGGAGAGGCTTAGGAACCTCCAGGACATCTTGAAACATTCCAACATCCGAATCATAGGGGTGCCTGAAGGAGAAGAGGAACAGAAAGAAGTTGAAAACTTATTTGAAAAATAATGAAGAAGAACTTCCCCAATCTGACAAAGGAAATAGAATTCCAGGGGGTCCAGGAAGCTCAGAGAGTCCAAAAAAAGTTGGAACCAAGGAGGAACACACCAAGACACATCATGATTACATTACCCAAGATTAAAGATGAGGAGAGAATCTTAAAAGCAGCAAGAGAAAAAGAGATAATAACCTACAAAGGAGTGCCCATAAGACTGGCCACTGATTTCTCAAAAGAAACCTTGCAGGCAAGAAGGAGCTGGAAAGAAGTATTCCAAGTCATGAGAGGCAAGGACCTACATTCAAGATGACTCTATCCAGCAAAGTTATCATTTAGAATGGAAGGGCAGATAAAGTGTTTCCCAGATAAGGTCAAGTTCAAGGAGTTCATTATCACCAAGCCCTTATTACATGAAATGTTAAAGGGACTTATTTAAGAAAAAGAAGATAAAAGATATGAACAGTAAAATGACAACAAACTCAGTTATTAACAACTGAACCTAAAACAAAAACAAAAACAAACTAAGCAAACAACTAGAACAGGAACAGAATCACAGAAATGGAGATCACACAGAGGGTTATCAGCAGGGGAGTGAGTGGTGAGAGAGGGCAGGAAAAGATACAGGGAATAAGAAGCATAAATGGTAGGTAGAAGATAGACAGGGAGAGGTTAAGAATAGTATAGGAAATGTAGAAGCCAAAGAACTCATATATATTACCCATGGACATGAACTAAAGAGGGGGAATGTGGGTGGGAGGGGGTGTGCAGGGCAGAGGGGAATAAAGGGGGAAAATGGGACAACTGTAATAGCATAATCAATAAAATATATTTTTTAAAAAAGAGAAAAAACTGCATTTCTCTTCACAAAGCCAATTTACCACTCAGGTCTTAAACTCTAGCCCAGCCCCTTAGTAATGACTTCATGCTCTCCTCAATTAAATTGACCTTCCATGAGAAACAATATAAGAATATCCTTTCAATAAAGTCTTATAAAAAATATATAAATTGTAGTTAAGAAAACATACATGTACTTAGTCATATACTAAAACTACACTGAGATACCAATTTTCACCTTTCAGATCTGCAAAACTTCTACCATTTGAGAGCACACCTTGGCCAGGCTGTGAGAAAACATGTACAGTCATATGTGGCTGATGGGAAAAAAGATAGAATCAGACCTTGAAACTGGCAATGTGGCACTGTCTATCAAAATTACAAAGACATACCTTTTGACCCTACAGTCTCCTCCAGCACACGTATCCTACATATATGGTATCATTCACAGTGTGAACTACCATGTGGGCCAGGTTAGTTACTGCAGCAGCATTTGAAATAGTAAAACAGTGTAAATACATTGTAATACACACGTACAAAGGACTTGGTGCAACTGAGAGAGAATGAATGAATGAGTAAATAAGGGACATTTCTATGTACAGATATGGACTGATCTCCAAGACACCTTGTTAAGCGGAGGGGAAAAAGTGCTTAAGAGCGTTTTTAGTTTTTAAATGAGGAAAAGGGCCAGAATATGTGAGCAAATGTTCATAACTGCATATATATGTATGAGCTTCTTTATACATATGTATACGTGTGCACACATATGTATACACACATACATGTACACACATATACATATAGGATACTTAAGAAATCCATAAAAGTGGTGAAGAAGGAAGGTGATGGGAAGTCTGAAACTCAGCCTTGTCATATTTGGATTAGAGAATATAATTCTACTTATTAATTATGAGAATTAAGTGAAATTTTGAAGATGTCTTGCCAAGTGGTAGGCATAGAGCAGAAATCCAGTAGCCTTTTGTTGCTTTCTCTTAAAATTACTACTGCAATAATCATGTAACACAGAGGTCGGCGAACTCTGGCCTGTGGGCCAAGTACAGCACCCCCATCCCCCACCCCACACACCTGTTTTCATAAACAGCGTTATTGGATCAGAACCTCATTCATTCCTTTACGTCAGCGACTTTCAACCGGCGTGCTGCAAGAATTTTTAAAACATGCAGTACCTAACTACTTAGTCGGGGCACTGACCTCTTGTACCTTAGATTGTCAAATGAAAATGACAGCAGCCTACACAGTAGCTGACTGGTGTGAAAATTATACCTGTTGTGTTTTTTTTTGTCAGACCAGCAAAAAATATATTTTTTGGTGTGACACAGAATTTTAGGAATTAGTTTATGTGTGCCATGAGATGAAAAAGGCTGATAATCGTTGCTTTACGTGTTTGGCTGTGACAGAACAGCTGAGCTGAGTAGTTGCAACAGAGACTGTCTGGCCACGCAAAGCCTAACACATTTACTGTCTGGTCATTCACAGATAAAAGTGCCGGCTCCTGGTCTAACGGATGATGGCCCTCTCCTCTGCAGCTCTCTAATCACTGAATGATGAGTTTTCATAAGCCAGATCTCTCTCCCAGACCACATGTCTGCAAATGTCCGATCTTGGCTCACTCATGCCTTCCCTTGTATCTTTGCAAAGGTCTCCCGAAAGCTGCGATGGTCAATCATCAACGCTTATGGTATGGAACCAGCATCCCTCTTATAAGCGGGGTGAATAAAGATGACATCATCTATACCTGCCTGCCCATGTACCACAGTGCTGCACTTCTGATTGGCTTACACGGATGTATTGTGGCTGGTAAGCTTTTTCTCTCAACAAAGCATTCGAGATCGGTACACATTCACACATAGTCATAAGAAAAAGTAATTCAAATTTGGCTACTCTCCTGTGTGCTAGGAAGTTGTTTACTTCTATGTTAATACAAGGCTATTTGCCTCACACACCGCAAGCAGGTATCTAAAATAGTTTCTATTTTTTCATGCCTGCTTGTCTAGTAGCATAGTGCTGTAATTGTTCAGTATGTCAAGGAGAAAACATTTTTAAAATATTTGAGGTTTTTATCAAGGTTAAGATATTTGATTCTCATATGCCATAAATAGTTCTCCGACATCATTTCCATCTTCAGAAATCTGCGTGTTGGCCTCCATCAGCATCTAATGTAAACTTGTCCTTCTGTTGTCCCCTTCCTACTTTATTCTTCCCTGTTCCCATGGCCCCTCAGCACTGGTCAGAACACCTGGCTTGTCACCTCTTTTCTTTCCTTCTCAAACTTTACCATTCAAATCAGAGTTGCCATCTCTCTTCTTTCAGCAGCGTTGATACCACTGTTATATATAAGGCTCAGTCTAATATCCCCCTCTTCCAGGAAATCATCTGTAATGCTCTAAGCTAAAAAACTGAATTTTTCTTCTCATGTGGTATTTTATTATAAATAATAATCTACGTGTATACACATATACATGTATACACACATATACATATACAAGTGGCAAAACCTCTGCTTTTTTCCCTCATCAACTTACTGAGCAGCTATAAAACAGCCCCACATCAGCTTCCAAGTCTACAAGAAATCACTGAGCCTGATCATATTGCTGGGCCTTTTAAGAACAGGGTGACTCTGAGGCTCCCAAAGGGATAATTCAATTGCTTGCACATTTGCTTAAGCAGCAAAAATACATGCTACAGAATTAAAAATAATATTTTAAAAAATGTCTCCCCTTTGAAAACACTGGACTTTTGTATATGTGGGAGTATAAATAAACTAATAACATAAAAAATATTTGAGTTTATTTCACTCTGCTACATTTCATGTTTCTAATTAGGTTGAATATGATAGATACATTATTTTTACCCATTGTGCTAGTCCCCTATTGCTACTGTGACAAGTTACCACAAACTCAGTGGTTTGAAAGAACATGGATTTATTCTCTTACTGTTTTGAAGGTCAGAAGTCCTAAAATCAAGGTATCAGCAAAGCTGCTTTCCTTCTAGAAGCTGCAGGCGAGAATCTATTTCCTTGCCTTTTCTAGCTTCTAAAGGCTGCCTGCTTTCCTTGGCTCATGGCCCCTTCTTTCATCTTCAAAGCATATCACTCCAACCTTTTGTTTCCATCATCCCATTTCCTTCTGCCCTTGACCTTCCTGCCTTCCTCTTATAAGGGCCCATGTAATTGGGCCCACCCAGATAATCCAGGATAATCTTCCCAGCTCAGAGTCCTTAACTTAATCACATCTATACAGACCCTTCTGCCATGTAAAGTAGCATATTCACAGCTTCTACGGATTAGGATGTGAACATCTTTGGGAATCATTATTCTCTCTACCTCCCCCAACAAAGAAGAATTCACCTGATTTCTCAAGAACCTGGCTCTCCATTGCCCACAAAAATCAAGTGTGGTTCCTCCACCTGGCATTTCCAAGCTCTCCATGATTTCACCCCTAGCTGCTTCTCCAGGGTCATCCTTCATGAGTCACCCACCCTTCCCCACCCCTGTTACAGGCCTGCCGAGTTTTGGCCATCCTCCAACACCCTCTGGCCTTTTCTATCTTTATGTTCATGCTTTTTCATCTGCCTGGAATTCTCTCATCTTTCTCCATATTCATTTCTCAAGAGCTAATCAAATCCTACCTCTTTAAAAAATGTCTTTCTCAGCCATTGCCCAAACAGAATTAATGTGTATACACACACTCATATTCCCTTAAGGGCTCCCTTGAACCTCTTACTTATTGCACACTGACTTTTATTAGAAAGAATTTTTATTTGTCTTTTTCTGACTAGATTGGAAGCTCCTATAAGACAAAACAAGATCTCATTTGGGGTGTTTTTTTTTTGCATTGACTATGATTGGTACTCAACACTTATGAATATAATATTTAAGTTTCTACCCTTCAAAGGGGCAAATATAATTGGGGAGATGTTTTTGTAACACTTTTTTGCTAACACTTTCTATGCCTTATCTGCAGGTGCTACTTTTGTTTTGCGGAACAAATTTTCAGCCAGCCAGTTTTGGGATGACTGCCGAAAATACAATGTCACTGTCATTCAGTATATCGGCGAACTGCTTCGGTACTTGTGCAACTCACCCCAGGTAACTCCCCTCATTTCATTATCTTTCTGAAATGGATGAAATGGGAATTCAAGCCACTGTGGGTCATGCTTGGCTGCAGCTGATTCACATATAACAGTTTTTATTTTGGACTACAACTGTTTGTCACAACAAAGTGCTTGGCACCACTGCCAGATGACAGTTACTATTAATATTATTATTCCCTCTCTTTGTCTGTTTTCACGTCTTACCCTCTGCTTTCCTCTCTGCCTATTTAAAGCCTATTCACTTTCAAAGCTCGGCTCAAATGATGCCTTATAGGTTAAACCTACTTGGGTCACTCCAGCAAAAGTCATTACTCCCTACCCTACCTCATTTGATTCCTACCTACCAATGTGTCCTGGTCACATTGCAGGTGTTTGTCTCATGTCTCCCATTCTCCCTAGGATGTCAAATTTTTGATGGCTTGGACCACATCTTGTCTCCTGGCTCTCTCTTATACCAAAGGCATTCAGGAAACGTATTTAATGCTGCTTAATGAATAAATCCTCATGTGGCTTTTGAAACCATCCAACTAAGTCGGGTGGTTTGGAACAGATACCCCTAGGTCACCCCAAGGGCCTTGGATCTACTGTGTTCACAGATGTCCAGATATTCTAATGGAGCCCTTTGGGAGAACAAGTCCTGTCCAGTTCCTCAGCTCTCACCAGAAATATATAGCAGCCTGCCTGGGGACCGAATCACGATTTTTCAGCAGTGGCACTGCTGACATTTTAGGCCTCTTCATTCTTTGCTATACGGACTTACTCAATGCACATCATTGAGTAATGCACAACATTCTGTTGATGTAGAATGTTTAGTAGCATCTTTGGCTTTTACCCAGGACATGCCAATAGTACCCTCCCCACCTCCCCTACAGCATGACAATCAGCATCTTCAAACACTGCCAGGTGTCCCCTGGCAGACAAAGTCATCCTCAGCCGAGAAACACTAGACTAGATAATGCAATAAATTCACCAGATTCTATGTCCTTTGATCCTTCCACTCCTCATAGAAAAGCATTCAGAGAATCACTAGGTTGATAAAATTCTATTTATAAACAAACATCTATTACATTCAACTGATATAACAACTGCTGTGACATAGAAAGAAGTACAAGAAGCTCTTGTCCCAGTTCTCTCCCTCAGTCTCTGCCCGCATGTCCCCTCGTCAGCAGCTCCTCCTACTGACTATCAGGTGACTCACCCTGCCTCTTACCATTCATCCCATTACCGCTTTTACGGCACTGCTGCCTCTGCCATAGGGTTCTAGGACTGTTGTCTGTCTCCCCCCAGTTAAATGAAAGTTCCGTGCACCAGGGACTTTGTTTGCTGCCAGAAACTGAGGACTAAGATCAATACCTGGCATGTTCTAGGCACCCACAAATTTTGCTGAATGAATCTCTAAATTCTTATCACTGAAAGATATATAATTAAGTTAGAGGAGGTAATATGTTCCCCCCAAATGTTTGGGCTTTGCACTTATTCAGATTTGGGCAGCAGATTCAAAGGATTCATGGGGGTCATAAATAGCTGTGAGCTGGGTTAGAACCTTTTCTACAGTAATTTCTGTTGATGTCATTGTTGAATTTTTTTCATATTAGTATTCTATCTGGTTCTCAAGATCTCATTCTATTAAAGCCCAGAAATTCATATAGGGCCCTTCTGTTGGGCTCTTCTTTTCTGCCTTAAAGGTACCTCCTTGCTAGGTAGAACTTTCCTGAGGGAGGGCGTGTTATTTCTCTTATTTCTAATGGGAGCTGCCTTTGGACTTGAGGCAAAGAAGCATGTTCGCGCATAGCTCTTTCAGGCTCACACACACTCACACATGCACACACTTCCACCTTTCTCTTTCCTCTTAACGTTGTCTCAGCTGCTGAGACAGTTTGGGGTTTTGTATCTTCAAACTACGTTACGGTTTGATGTACAATTCATGGATGACCTGAAAGCTAGAAGTAGACTTGGTGTTCCTATTTCTCCTTGCATCCCACCCCCGCCCCTGAATTCTGATTTGTCTGCAAACTACTGCAAAGAATTATAAAAATGATCAGGGTTACAATACCACCAAAAAAACCCTTCATGTAAAGATTTTTTTTAAAAGATATGATCTTACATATAGAAAATCCTAAAGACGCATAAGGGCCCTAACTGGTGTGGCTCAATGGGTTGGGTGTCGGCTTGATTCTTGGTCAGGGCACATGCTTGAGTGGCAGGCCAGGTCCCCAGTTGGGGACGTGCAAGTGGCAACTGATCAATGTTTCTCTTGCACATCGGTGTTTCTCTCTTTTTCCCTCTCCCTTCTCCTCTCTCTAAAAATAAATAAATAAAATCGTTTTTAAAAAGACCAAGAAACTGTTAGAACAAACAAGTCAACTAAGCAAGGGAACAGGGTTCAAAGTCAACCCATAAACATCAGTTGCATTTCTATACACTAACAAAGAACAATCTGAAAAGGAAATTACAAAAACAGTTCCATTTATAGGAGCATCAGAAAGAATAAAATACCTAGGAATTATCCAAGGAGGTAAAAGACTTAAATAATGAAAACTACAAAACATTTGCTGAAAAAAATTAAAGAAGATATAAAAATAAATGTAAACACATCCCATGTTTATGGATTGAAAGACTTAACATACTAAAATGTCATACTACCCAAAGCAATCCATGCATTCAATTCAATCCCTATCAAAATCCCAGTGACGATTTTTGCAGAAATAAAAAAAAAAAAATCCTAAAATTCATATGGGTTCTCAATGGACCCTAAACAACCAAAACAATCTTGAAAAAGAAAAACAAAACTAGAGGAGTCACACTTTCTGATTTCAAAACTTACTACAAAGTTATAGTCATCAAAACTGTGTTACTAACCTAAAGACATGTAGGTCAGTGGAATAGACTAGAAGGCCCAGAAATAAACTCTCATGTATGTGGTCAAACGATCTTTGACAAGGATGCCAAGATCACTCAATGCGGAAAGGACAGCCTTTTCAACGAATGGTACTGGGAAAACCAAATATCCATGTGCAAAAGAATGAAGCTGGGTGCATAGCTAACACTATTTGCGTACACAGAAATTAACTGAAAATGGAGCAAAGAACTAAATTTAAGACCTAAAACAAGAAAACTGTTAGAAGAAAACATAGGACAAAACTTCACAACATTGAATTTGACAATGATTTCTTGAATATAACAACAACGACAAAGGCAACAAAAGAAATATTAGACAAAGTGGACCTCATAAAAATTTTAAAATTCTGTGCCTCAAGGACACTATCAACAGAGCAAAAGGCAATCCACAGAATGGGAGAAAATACTTGCAAATCATTTATCTGATAATGGATTCCTATTCAGGATATATGGAGACCTCCTAAAACTCACCAA
The DNA here is from genome assembly GCA_007922815.1 of Macrotus californicus. NCBI lineage: Eukaryota > Metazoa > Chordata > Mammalia > Chiroptera > Phyllostomidae > Macrotus > Macrotus californicus. The sequence continues at coordinate 8,672 of VMDR010003328.1, forward strand.
CAAAAATATAACCTGATACAAAAATAGGCAAAGGACCCAAATAAATATTTTTCTGAAGAAGATACACAAATGGCCAATAAAAACATTAAAAAATATTCAATGTCATTAATTATTAGAGAAACACAAATCAAAACTCCAATAATATACCACTTCACACCCATTTGGATGACTACTACCAAAAAAGAAACAGAAAACAAGCGTTGGCAAAAGTGTGGAGAAATTGGAACCCTGTGTACTCTTGGTGGGAATGTAAAATGGTACAGTTACTGTGCCAAACAATATGGCAGTTCCTCAAAAAATTAAAAATAAAGTTACCATGTGATCCAGCAATTCCACTTCTGGGTACATACCCAAAAGAATTTAAAGCAAGATTTCAAAGAGCTATTTGTACACCACGTTCACAATAGCTACAACATGGAATCAACTCAAGTGTCCACTGATGGATGGATAAGCATAAGGAAAAAATAGTGTATAAATATATATACACAATGGAATATTATTCAGCCTTAAAAAGGAAGGAAATTCTGTAATATGCTACAACACGGATGAACCTTGAGGACACTATGTTAAGTGAAATAGCCAGTCACCAAAAGACAAATACAGTATGATCCACTTATCTGAGGTACTTAGAGTAGGTCAAACCATAGGGACAGAAAAGTAGAATGGTGGCTGGGGGAGGGAGGTTTGGGAGTTCATGTTTAATGGGTACAGAGTTCTAGTTTTACAAGATAGAAGGAGTTCTGCAGATGGATGGTGGTGATGGTTGCAGAACATTATGAATGTATTAATACCACCAAGTTGTACACTTAACAATGGTTAAGATGGTAAATTGTGTTATGGGTGTTTTACCACAATTTAAAAGGAAAATAGGTCATGCTAGGAAGCCCAGATATCTGTGGATTTAAATGGAGCTTAAAGAAAGATGGTATTAAATGGACTTCTCAAACAAAAGTGGATAAAAACTAGAACTAATGGTGGAAGGCTCTAGATCAATGTAATCAGGATCTTTCTCACCCTTAGAGCTGCCTCAAATAGGCCATCCTTGGAGGGGCTGACGCCACCAGCCCCCAACATGGATATCAGGGAGGCAACGCCTGCCTTAGCTACGCGTGTGAATGGAATGACAACCTTCCACAGACATGGCATGACGCCTCAGGAGAGTCTGTGGCAATGCTTCTCCTCCGTCTTCCTAACCATATCCAGTAGCTCCTTTGGTACAGCAGAGGACAAGCGAGGAACAGCAGCTCTCCTGCCGTGAAAAGTTGTCTTGCTTGTGTCATTGCCTGAAAAGACAATGTCACTCAGTGTTCTAATTATTTATTGGAGCAAGATACATCTAAAGCTGAGTGTTTCTCTATTCCAATTAGTACTGAAGCTACAGGAAGGGGCCCAAATGAGGCTTTGTCCTGCCTGCTGAGAGTGTGACCTAGGTGGGAGGAGAAAGAAGAGGAGGAGGGAACCAAAAGAGGGTTCCAGGGGCCACACATTGAAGGCATGATATTGGGAAGGTGAAGTAAGATAGACTAGAACTCTGAAACAGCTGAATAAACCCAGCTTACCTCCTAGTGTTATCTGCCATTCTTTAAAATTAGATAACCTCTGTGATCCTTTCCCAGCCCCAAATTTCTGTCTCTGTATCTCCTCCATTCTGATAGAAAGCAGATTAGAGAGATATGTAACAGCACAGAGTGGAAAGTGACCAATTTGACCTGCAGGGGCCAGGACAAGGACAGGCCAGAGGAAAGAGGGAAAGAGCAGAATCAGGGAAGGTTTGCCACAGAAGGTGAGTTTTGAAGGATGCAGAGAAGTTTTCCAGCCATGCAGGGAGAGAAGGGCCTCAGGTTGGCTGGAACACATGTGCGGAGCAGTGGGATGAAGGAGCTTGCGTACTGGCAACTGCAAGCGGTATGGCAGAAGGTGGGACCGACGGACTGGGCCTTTAGTGAGAACTAAATGTGACTGACAAAGTACCACCAAAGGGCCTCTAATGGGAGGGTGATGTGGGAGATGGTGTTTTTAGATGGTCCTTCGGCTGCAGTTAGAAGATACACTGGAGGGAGAAAGGCCTCTTCCGTGAGGCAGAAAAGTTGAGCTTCATCCTTTTATTCCTCTAGTGGGTACTTTCTTCTCAGGGAGACAGGCTGAGGTCTACCATATTCATTATTAAGAACACGGACTCAAAACAACAAATAATAAAATAAAATAAAATAAATTAAAAAAATAAAATAAAATAATAAAATAAAATAAAGAATATGTACCCTGAAAAGAAAAAAGAAAAAAAAAGAACATGGACTCAGGAATTTTTTCTAAGATGGTGAATACCCTCTGCCCTTTCACCTCTTGGAATTCTCCCCAAAACCAAGAGGACAAGAAAAAGACACACGAGCTCTGTTATCTTAGAAACTAAGACATTGCTACAGGGAACTACATAGCACAAAGCTGAATATGGAGCTGACTGACATCGCAGAGCTGAGGGAGGTGAAACTTAAGCAGCAGGTGCCAACAAGAAGGAAATTGGAGACACCAAACACAACTGAAGATGGGATCAGGTACCAGGCTGGAAAACAGGAGGACTTTTGAAAGTAAAAGTCTGTGTAGGAAACAGCTAGACCTGCTGCTCTCCTCTCCCACCCTTAGAGGAGGCAGATTTATTCTCTGACGAAGACCTAGAGAAGCTGTCAACTCAAGTACCCCAAGAGTAGAGCAGGAAAGGGGTGAGTCACTGAAAATAGAGACTGAGTCAGTATTTATTTACTGACCAGGGAAACCCCAGCGCCCTTTCCCTGTATACTTTTTAGACCTCCAGTAGCCAGTTTAGGCTTGTAGGCAAGAGATGAAGGAGGGTCATTCTTAGGAAGAACTCAACTTTCCCAGAAAAGAAGTTGAACTTTGGCTCACTGACCCATCACCAGACAGTGCAGCCCACCTGAAAACAGTGCCTCCCCACCACGCAAAGCTGCTCAGACGTCTTTTAGTTGCCTTACTTCCAAATATAAACAGACATCAAGGAACAGCCGTCACCTGAGGAAAGCCTCCAACAGGAAAGATCGTTTAAAGAAAATAAGAAGCAGCATCCATTCAAACAGCCCTCCCCCCAAAAAAACTCACCAAAACCTGTAATTAATATCCTCAGAGATGTTAGAGAAGAGATTATAGCCATTAAACAAGAGTAGTATGCTGTCAGAGAAAAGAATACGACCTCCTGAAAAATAAAAATATAATCTAAAAATTGTTTAATTCATAGAAATTTTGGAAGATAAAGTTAGGAAATCTTACAGAAAGTTAGAGAAAAGATAAAGTGATGGGCATGAGGGGAGACAAGGTAATAAAATTAGAATATCAATCCAAAACATCCAATATCTCATTAATGGGAAATCAGGAAAAGAATAGAGAAAATGAGGACTTCCAGCCAAGATGGAGGTGTAGGTAGACACACTGTGCCTCCTCAAACAACCAAAAGAAGGACAACAACAAATTTAAAAACAAAAAACAACCGGAACTGACAGAAAATCGAACTGTATGGAAGTCCGACAACCAAGGAGTTAAAGAAGAAACATTCATCCAGACCGGTAGAAGGGGCGGATATGGGCAGCCGGGCGGAGAGGACTCACAGCAAGGTGGCGGCTGGTGGGCCAGGGCGGGCAAGGCACAGTTGGCAGACCGGGCGAGGTGGCGGCTGGCGGACTGAGCGGTCCCACACCCACCTGCAGACAAACTGGGAAGAACAACTGGGGAGCAATACAGACCACGCAACCCAGAGTTCCAGCACAGGGAAATAAAGTCTCAAACCTCTGACTGAAAACATCTGTGGGGATTGAGGCAGCAGCAGCAGGAGACACTCCCAGCCTCACAGGAAGGCTCATTGGAGAAACCCACAGGGTTCTAGAACATACACAAGCTGACCCACCTGGGAATCAGCACCAGAAGAACCCAATTTGCTTGTGGGTAGCAGGGAAAGTGACTGAAAACCGGCAGAGAGTGGAGCAAGTGGCTTTGTTCCCTCTTGGACCCCTCCCCCACAAACAGCATCACAACACAGCGACGTAGTTGCCCCGCCCTGGTGAACACCTAAGGCTCCGCCCCCTAACAGATGCACCAAGACAAAAAAAATGGCCCAAATGAAAGAACAGATCAAAGCTCCAGAAAAAAAAAAATACAACTAAGCGACAAAGAGATAGCCAGCCTATCAGATGCACAGTTCAAAACACTGGTAATTAGGATGCTCACAGAATTGGTTGAATACGGTTACAAATTAGATAAAAAAATGAAGGCTATGCTAAGTGAAATAAAGGAAAATATACAGGGAACCAACAGTGATGGGAAGAAAACCAGAACTCAAATCAATGGTGTGGACCAGAAGGAAGAAAGAAACAGTCAACTAGAACACAATGAAGCAATAAGAATTCAAAAAAATGAGGAGAGGCTTAGGAACCTCCAGGACATCTTGAAACGTTCCAACATCTGAATCATAGAGGTGCCAGAAGGAGAAGAGGAAGAGAAAGAAATTGAAAACTTATTTGAACAAATAATGAAGGAGAACTTCCCTAATTTGACAAAGGAAATAGACTTCCAGGGGGTCCAGGAAGCTCAGAGAGTCCCAAAGAAGTTGGAACCAAGGAGGAACACACCAAGACACATCATGATTACATTACCCAAGATTAAAGATGAGAAGAGAATCTTAAAAGCAGCAAGAGAAAAAGAGATAATAACCTACAAAGGAGTGCCCATAAGACTGGCCACTGATTTCTCAAAAGAAACCTTGCAGGCAAGAAGGGGCTGGAAAGAAGTATTCCAAGTCATGAAAGGAAAGGACCTACATCCAAGATTACTCTATCCAGCCAAGCTTTCATTTAGAATGGAAGGGCAGATAAAGTGTTTCCCGGATAAGGTCAAGTTCAAGGAGTTCATCATCACCAAGCCCTTATTACATGAAATGTTAAAGGGACTTATCTAAGAAAAAGAAGATAAAAAATATGAACAGTAAAATGACAACAAACTCAGTTATTAACAACTGAACCTAAAACAAAAACAAACACAAACTAAACAAACAACTAGAACAGGAACAGAATCACAGAAATGGAAATCACATGGAGGGTTATCATCAGGGGAGTGGGTGGGGAGAGAGGGGTAAAGGTGCAGGGAATAAGAAGCATAAATGGTAGGTAGAAGATAGACAAGGGGAGGTTAAGAATAGTATAGGAAATGTAGAAGCCAAAGAACTTACATATATGACCCATGGACATGAACTAAAGAGGGGGAATGTGGGTGGGAGGGGGTGTGCAGGGCAGAGGGGAATAAAGGGGGAAAATGGGACAACTGTAATAGCATAATCAATAAGATATATTTTAAAAAATGAAAATGTGGAAAAAAATAAACAGCAATATTTAATGTTTTCAAAAAAATAGAGAAAATGCAGAGGAGGAAATTATCAAAGAAATAATTCAAAAAAAAGTTCCAAGGACTGAGAGACAGATTGGAAAGGCCCATAGAGGACCCAGTAAAGACTATGCCATGACGAAATTTAAGTCTACCACAAAAAGAGAAGGAGAAGACTCTGTAAGAATAACATTGGACTTGCCAACAACACTGCAAGCTAGAAGACAAAGAAGCAGTGCCTTCAAAATACTACGTAAAGATTGTTGCCTATCCAATCAAATTATTGATCAAGTGTACAATAAGAATAGTTTCAGGCATTCGAACTCTGAAAATAATTTACCTCCTATACACCCTCCTTCGGGAAATTACTAGGGAAAGCACCCCCCCAAACAGGAGAGTGAGAAGAGAGAGGAGACCCAGGATCCAGAAAGGATGGCAAAGGGAATTCCCAGGCCTGGGGAGCAGCTGGTCCAGACTGGAGCCAAAGGCTGAAAGGGACATAATGGAAATTACGTCATCTGATTGATTTCACCATAAGGAAAATTTCACTTAGAGGCTGTCGGATGGTGAGAAAAGACCTATAAAGAGAAACTAAGAAAGCAAAGCAACGGAGCCAGGAGACCATTAATTCCAGGAAAAGCAAAAATGTATTCAAGAATGTGGTCACAGTATATTACTTGGCTCATCAATAGTATATTATGAGCAAAGTGCTATAAGCACTGAATATTGATTTAACCAACATTATGATATTGGGAAAATGGAAGGGAGCATAAGTCTCATCTAGCACAATAGTACATCAATAAATAATGTCTAAACTTGATTAATCAAAAGATAGCAGTACAAGCATTTAATTTGGAAATCAGAGGATAAGAAACAGCTACAAGACTTAAAAGTGTCTGCCTCTGGGTAGTAAGTAAGGAAAAGGGATGAGGACGGAGAAGTAGAATGAACAGCTGCCTTCATTTAAGAGCCTTTCAGTACTATTGGATCCTTAAACCATGCGTGTCTCACTGTTGTTTTTGTAATTAAGAAAAAGAGCACTCTCTGAAGTCTCATAGGTTTGGATTGGAATCTTGGAGCAATCATGGTTCTACCTGTGTGACTTTGGCAAACTATTTTAATCCTCTCAGGCTTCATTTTTTTCAATTGTAATATAAAGCGAATGCTTTATTACCATTCACATTTTTTAATGTTTTTATTAACTTTAGTGGGGTGACATAAGACAGTACAGGTGAAATGTCTGACACATAGTAAAGCCCTCAATGAAAGTTTTTTGCTTGCTCTAATTAGCTGGTACCCTATATTCCTCTCTGGATACCCTGGCCTCTCACCCTTCACCGGTCACTAAATCCCAGTGTGGATTTAAGTGCCTCCAGGTGTGTTTGCATGGCACAGCTTACCTCCAATATGGAATACAAGGTTTGATCCTTATTTTAAAAAACTGAGCCAGGTGACCCTTGACCTAAAGTATGGTTTGTTCTTTTGAGGAGGGGCTTTGGTGAAAACACGTTTCTCCTCGAGAAAAGGAAACTCTAGTCGTAGCTAACACTCTCAGCTACTGGGAGTGAAAGCCTGCTTGAGAACCGGCCACCTCAGAAGGCTCCAGGACCTTGAGGTTTGTGTCCACAAACACTCCCAGCCTTAATCCCTCCTGCTGATGTAATAAGACCCCTCAGTTTACAGTGAAAGCTGAGCCTTCCGTATTGTTCCTATCCCCCAGCCACCTGCCATCTACAGCTACACCTGTGAGGCTGGCCCACTTCCCATACACCCAGGGCACCTGCAGCCTCCTGCACCCTCCGCTCTGCCCTGGTGCCGTTGCACAGGAAAGTCGAAGGTTTCCTGGTAGAAGTTATTTCTTCTCTTGCTACAGGGATTGCACTACAGGCAAGGCACAGGCCTAGGTGCTGTGGATATAGAAATATACTTGGCCTCAAAGGCATTTACTGTCAAACAGAGGAGATAGATAGATGGTCAGCACCCATTAGACAAGGAGATGAGCTAACAGGGTGACTGTGCGCTGCATATGGAATAAGGAAGGTCTTGGGTTTACACATGGGAATGCTACTTTGGAGCTTCTCACATAGGTCTGGGAACAGGTAAGCCCCAAGTCAGTTACTTTTAAGCAAAAGTAAGTATTCTTCAAATACTTGTGATGCTTTATTCCTAGAGTGGCAGTGAGGGTCAGCAGTGGTGGGGACTGAGGGTGCTCCCTGAAAAGCTGACAGTTCTTACCAAGAACAGTGACTTATGGACAGACAAGGTGACCGTACGATTCATTATCCAAACAGAGACACTTGAGAGTAAAAGGAGTGCGATCAGCACATCTGGGCAGCAGGCATACGCCAGGACAGCCCATGGCAAACCGGACATGTGGGCTCATTACTTAGAGGTACTTAGTGATAATAAAAGGGAGTAGATTCAGTGACCTATGGACCGAGGGTTAATGCAGGTCCAAAAGGCTTTTCAGGTAACTCTCTAACACTCCCCCATTAGATCGTAAGTGCCTTTGAGGCCAAATGTACTTGTGTACCCACAGTACCTGCCACGGTTCTCTATACATTTCTTCCTCAGTAATGTTGCTTAAGGGGCCCAGATTTTACCAGTGGCCAGTGTCTGTCCACCTCTCTGGCTCAGATTCCTGAAAGAGCTTTACCACCTGAGTTTTGACCAAGAAGCTACATAAAATTTAACTGCATATGTGCTGCTCCCCTGGTCCCTTGGCTCCTCCTGCGTGGAAACCAATCCGAGGTTTGTGTTGCTTTGGTTTGTAACTGCCTTACCAAACGCCCTCCCCTTTATGGGAGAACAGCCAACCTCTCTTTGAACAGTCCTCTTCGAAGAGGGACTCTTACTCCTAAACCACAGCACAATGGGTTTTCACAGCAACAGTCATATAGACTCTTTAGAGCGTTTGCTCTCTTAAGCAAACGGCTGTTCAGTCAAAGAAATTTAAACTTGTTTGAGGAGAGTCCTAGTTACCTGGCACTTTTACCCCACTCCATTCAGTTTTCTGTTAAAGATCATAGAGTTACAAAACTTGCAAGTTAAAATTATGCTTATTTATTTACCTGGCTCTCCCCCCAGGCCATGACCTCCTTGAGGACATCAATTGCCTTATTAATATAAAAGATCATTAAAATGACCATAGGGTTAGACATATTTGCAGGGGCCCCAAAAAGAATATGGTTGAATGGAACACGACCCAGTCTTAACCTCGCCTCTCTCGCTGACACAGCTTTGCTTTAGTTCTCACACTCAGAACAGCTTTTCCTTCGTGATTTTTATTTACAGCCAAGTGTACTGCTCCCAGGCCACCAGAGGCAACTGGGAGCCGGTTTCCTCCCACTCTTCCCTTCCCTTCCCTTCCCAGCCTGTCCCAGTGGGACAGTTTCATTGGCTGAGTCTGTTAAATGAGGAGATGATCAAGACGCTTCTTTCCAGCCTCTCAGGCCCTCACATTATTGCTCCTTATGGCTCTCTGGAAAATGATTCTGTCTTTCTCTTTGCACTGTGTTACCAGTTTTCTTCTTCCTTGTCCAACGAAAATCGTTACTTCAGATTGTTTTAGTCCCTGACAGATCTTTGCCATGTGGCTCCTCCTTCCCTCAGCAAAACGATGTATACACTGTTCTAGCTTCAGATTGGATAGGGATTAAATGTTGGCATCACTTAGTTCTGTCCAATTGTCTCACCTTGCCGCTTAGAAACCAAAATGGGAGAATCCGAGGGCTACCTGTTGGCCCATACCGTGTGTATTAGGGGAAAAAAGAGGAGTTACATATGTGGGTAATAGAAAAGGTGTGCACTAAGGTGAGTTCGTAACCAACATACATATATAGAAACATAAAAGCAATTGTTAATATGTAAGTACAGTCTCCAGAGATGTTTCCATTTGGTGTCCTTCTCCTCCTACAACAGAAGCCAAACGATCGCGATCACAAAGTGAGACTAGCAATAGGAAATGGCTTGCGAGGAGATGTGTGGAGAGAATTCATCAAGAGATTTGGGGACATTCACATTTTTGAGTTCTATGCTTCCACTGAAGGCAATATCGGCTTTGCAAATTATACGAGAAAAATTGGTGCTGTTGGAAGAGTAAATTACCTGCATAAAGTAAGTACATTGAAAAATGAGAGCATATGTTGCCGGTTTTCAGAAGAGAGATTTCTTAAAAGCTATGTCATCATGATGTTATTATCAGAATTTCATGAAGCATCAGAGCTGTGGTCCATCCATATTACCAAGAGAGGTTTTGCTCAGTCTCTGTAACAAGGACCTCAATAAGATAGGTTGCTCTAATTTGAAAATCTTAATTTCGGTGAGTAGCAACCTATTATGCCTTTGCCATCTGCAATTCAGGTAAAGTATTCATGATGTCATTTATACTTGCATATTATAAAACACCTGAAGGCTAACCCATTGCATAAGTGTACCATACTCTGTGAAATGGTGAACTATGGTATTTACTTTTCTTTCTTTTTATCAAATTACAAGAGAAAGTTTATTTAGAAAGTTACAGAGGTCATAGTAGTGAGACAGCTGGGCGGTGTAGGCTCAGGAAACAAGCTACAGAAGCAGAAGGGCCCTTGGAGCTTAGGAGAGAAAAAGGCAAAGTAATGCACCTCAGGGGAAGAAGAGGGGGAGTAGAAAGGCGTGGACGTGCTCCAAGAGGGACAGCAGATGCTGGGTCCTTCTTCTTGAGGGTTTTAAAGGCTGGAAGTTTAAGGGAGGTCTTAGGGGAAGATTCAATAGAATATTCATCAGCTTTATGCTAATGTGTTAAAATGAGATTTATTCTCCTGACTTCCAATCCTTGGACGTGGTTGGTACTAATTGAGTTTCTTTTATCTATCTCCCAGAGTAGGGTGATTTAAGCTATTTACCCTCTGATTGGGAGAAGTGTAAATCATTTGCTCTTAAGTGTCCTCCATTAGGGAAGCTAGGATTTTGCTATTTACTAGATGGCTGTAAACTGCTTGGCCATCTAGCTGTCTGTCTCAGTTTCCCTATTCCACTTGTCCTGGCTTAACTAGCCTGTCTCATTCCCTGCTCAGAGACTTCCATCTCTGAAATCTTTTAGAAATAAGGAGGGAAGATGGTTGGTCTTCAGTACCTGCTTCTTCCTCACAAGGGCCGTGGTTCCTGGCTGTGCAGGGTATGGAAGTCTCTCCCTGCCTGATCTAAGGGGGACAAGGGAATGGGACCCAAGACTGGAACAGAGAGGCTGTTAGCCGATTCTTCCAAACTAGGGCTGGGAGGGAATCCCTGAAGCAAGGTCATCATGATAAGGAATTGTATCCAGAAGCAAAATTGGTAGATTGCTCCATATTTTATTGACTTAATTATGTGATCCTGAAAATAAGTCAGTTGAGTCAAATTGTTGAGTCTCATTTTAGGAGGTATTGGTGCAGATGGGCTCCCAAAGTGAAACCTATATTGTGTAAATAAGCAATTGGGTATTTAATAAGAGGTATGCCTATGAAAACAGAAGGAAAAAGATAAAGGTTAATGATTAAAGGAAATTATAAAACAGTTTCTGAGTATGTAGGGCTATCAGTTGAAAAGATCGATAGCTTGTAGACCCCCTGGCGCACAAAGGTTGAATTGCTTGTTGACCTTCTGGAGTCACATAGGACATGCATTCCAGTTCCTGGAATAATGCTTTCTACAAGCATAAATCACTTAATCCTATCAAATATAACTACAGCTAAAACCTTTCACTCTGGAGTTCCCCCATCATATTTCATTGTGTGTTCAGCACCCCAAGTCATGTGTCTATCACCATTTATCCCCCCTTTATCCTCTCCTGCCTCCCACCACTCCCATTTCCCTCTGATAATGACCATACTATTGTCTGTCTGTGAGGTTTTTGGGGTTTTGGTTGTTTGGGGTTTTTTGTTTTTGCTTAATCCCTTCAGCTTTTTTTTTACCAAGCCCCCAGATCCTCTCTGCTCTGACAGCTATGAGTTTATTGCTGTTTTGTTTGTTAGAGTATTTTGTTCATTAGATTCCACATATAAGTGAAATTGTATGGTACTTGTCTTTCTCTGACTGGCTTATTTCATTTAGCATAATGTTCTCCAGGTCTATCTATGCTGTCATAAAAGTACGACTTCCTTCTTTTTCACCGCTGAGTAGTATTCCATTGTGTAAACTCTCTTAAATTAGTGTTTCAGGTTTCTTTAGATATATTTCAGAAATGAAATTGCTAGGTCATAAGCCAGTTCCATTTGTAATTTTTTGATCTGACCGCATATCATACTGTTTTCCACAGTGCCTGCACAAATCTGCCTTCTGACCAAAAATGCACAAGGGTTCCCTTTTTTCCACATCCTCACCAAAACTTGTTTATTGATTTATTGATGATAGCCATTCTAACAGGTATGAGGTGATATCTCACTATGGTTTTAATGTACAATTCTCTGATGATCAGTGACATTGAGAATCTTTTCATATGTCTATTGGCCATTTGTATGTCCTCTTTGGAGAAGTGTCCATTCAGATCCTGCCCTTTTTTAAATTGGATTGTTTGGGGGTTTTTTGGTGTTATGTAAGTTCTTTGTAAATTTTGGATATTAGCCCCTTAGCAGATGTGTCATTGATGAATATGTTATCCTATTCAATGGGTTGTGTTTTCATTTTATCGATGGTTTCATTTGCTGTACAAAACCTTTTTAGTTTGATGTAGTCCTATTGGTTTTCCTTGCCTAAGGCAATTTATAGAAAAATATATTGCTACAAGAAATGTCTGAGACTGCCTATGTTTTCTTCTAGGAGTTTTGTGGTTTCAAGTCTAACACTTAAGTCTTTAATCCACGTTAAGTATGTGATGGTGTTCTAGTTTCATTTTTTTGTACATATCTGTCCAATTTTCCCAACACCATTTGTTGAATAGACTATCTTCACCCCAGTGTATGTTCTTGCCTCCTTTGTCAAATACTAATTGACCAAAAAGATGTGGTTCTATTTCTGGGCTCTCTATTCTGTTCCATGGTCTATATATCTGTTCTTATGCCAGCATCATGCTGTTTTGATTACTCGTAGTATATTTTGATATCAGGTAGCATGATTCCTCCAACATTGTTTTTCTTTCTCAAGATTGCTGTGGCTATTCAGGGTATTTTGTGATCCCATATAAATTTTTGAAATATCATTCTAGTTCTGTGAAATACACCATTGATATCTTGATTGGAATTGCATTGAATCTATAGATTGCTTTGGTTAGTATGGACATTTTATTGATGTTAATTCTTCCTACCCATGAAAATAAGGCATATGCTTTCACTTATTTGTATCTTTTTAACTTTCTTCCGTGTCTTATAATTTTCTGAGCACAGATCTTTTTTAACCATGGTGAAGTTTATTCCTAGGTATTTTTTATGCGTTTTTTAATAGGATTGTTTTCTTGATTTCTATTTTGATAGTAAATTATTGGTGTATAGAAATGCAACTGATCTATGGCCATACGACCCTGAACATGCCCAATCTCATCGGATCTCATAAGCTAAGCAGGGTTGGGTCTGGTTAGTACTTGGATGAGAGAAATGCAACTAATTTCTGGATATTTATTTTATATTCTGCTGCTTTACTGAATTCATTTATCAGTTCTAACAGTCTTGAAGTGGAATCTTTAGGGTTCTCTTTTACAGTATTATGTCATGTACATATAATGACAGTTTTACTTCTTCCTGTCCAATTTGGATGCCTTTTAATTCTTCTTTTGCCTGATTGCTGTGGTTAGGACTTCCAATACTATGTTTAATGAAAGTGGGGAAAGTGAAAATCTCTGTCTTGTTCCTGATCATAAGGGAATACTTTAATTTTTGCCCTTGAGTATGATGTTGGCTATGACTTTGTCATATATGGCCTTTACTATATTAAGGTATTTTCCTTCTATTCCCATTTTGATGAGAGTTTTTATCATAAATGGGTGCTGGATTTTATCAAATGCTTTTTCTGCATCTATTGATATGATCATTGGATTTTTATACTTCATTCAGTTTATTTGGTGAATCATATTTATTGATTTGTGGATATTGTACCAACCTTGCATCTCCAGAATAAATCCCGCCTGACCATGACGTATGATCTTTTTAAGGTATTGCTGGATCCAGTTTGCTAATATTTTGTTGAGAATTTTAGCATCTATGTTCATCAGGGTATTGGCCTATAATTTTATTTCTTTATAGTGTCTTTATCTGGATTTGGAATTAAAATAATGCTGGCCTCTTAAAATGAGCTGGGAGTTTTTCCTCCTTAGAATTTTTGGAATAATATGAGAAGGGCAGGTGTTAGTTTTTATTTGGATGCTTGTGAAGCCATCCAGTCCAGGGCTTTTGTTTGTTGGGAGTTTTTTGATTACTGCTTTAATTTCACTAGTTGTATTCTGTCTCTCCAGATTCTCTGAATCTTCCTGATTTCGTTTTGGAAGACTGTAAGAAATTTATCCATTTTGACCATATTATTCAATTTGTTGGCATATAGTTGTTTGTAATATTATCTTACATTCCCTTATATTTCTGTGGTATCCGTTGTTACTTCTCTTTCCTTTCTTTTTTTTTTCTTCATTTCAAGTTTTTAATTAAAGCTGTACATAAGATCACATTATTCCTGCATCTTCTCAATTGTTTCTTCCTTGTATTTGCCCTTTTCCTTTCCTACTTGGCGAGATTTGGCTTTACGTTCGAGGATCTTTTTGCGGTCTTTGTCCAGTTTTAGTCTAGTGATGACCACCTTGCTGGGGTGAATGCCCACATGAACAGTGGTACCATTAGCTTTCTCCCGCTGCACTCGTTCAATGTAGATGACGTATTTCTTCCTGTAAACCTGGACGACTTTGCCAATTTACTGCCCTTTGTAATGTCCTCGCACAACCTGAACTTCATCATCCTTTCGGATGGGCATGGATCGAACATTGTACTTCTGTCTCAGCTCTTTGGAAAGAGGAGAAGATATAATCTTTCTGCGAATGTGGGAAGGTGCATTGAAATGCCTTCTACAGTTCTTGCTCTGGTCAGAAGTCACAAAGGGATTGAACTTCATTTTGACCGCTGGCACCTCAGCGATGGCCACAAAAGGGAAGAGCTCCTTTCTGATTTTACTTATTTGAGTCCTCTCTCTTTTTTTCTTGATGAGTCTGGTTAAAGGTTTGTCAATCTTGTTTATCTTTTCAAAGAACCAGCTCTTGGTTTCATTGACATTATATTGCTTTTTTAGACTTTATTTTGTTTATTTCTGCTCTGATCTTTATTAATTCCTTATTTCTACTCACTTTGGGCTTTGTTTGTTGCTCCTTTTTAAGCTTCTTTAAGTGTAAAGTTAGATTGTTTAACTGCAGTTTTCTTGTTTGTTGGGGTATGCTTGTATGCTATGAATTTTCCTCTCAGGGCTGCTTTTGTTGTGTCCCATAGATTTTGGGTGGTTTTGTCCTCGTTTTCATTTGTTTCAAGGTATCTTTTGATTTCTTCCTTGATCTCATTGTTAAACCCATTGCTTGTTTCATAACATGTTATTTTGCCTTCATGTCTTTGTGTGTTTTTCTGTTTTTTTTCTAGTGATTGATTTCTAGTTTCATACCCTATGGTCAGAGAAAATGCTTGATATGATTTCAGTATTGAGGCTTGTTTTGTGTCACATGTGGTCTATCCTAGAACATATTACATGTGCACTTGAAAAAATTATACTCTGCTACTTTGAGGTAAAGTGCTCTGAAGAGACCAATTAAATCCATCTTATCTAATGTATCATTTAATGTCACCATTCCCTTGTTAATTTTCTGTCTTGAAGATCTCTCCATTGAAGTCAATGGGGTGTTAAAATCCCCTACTGTGACTGCATTACTATCAATCTTTCCCATTATGTCTACCTCAATTTGCTTTGTATATTTAGGTGCTCCTATGTTGGGTGCATAAATGCTCCCAAAGGTTAGATCCTCTTGTTGGATTGCTCCCTCTAACATTATGTAGTGTTCTTCTTTGTCTCTTGCTATAGCCTTTGTTTTAAAGTCTTTTCTTGTTAGATATAAGTATTGCTACTCTACCTTTTCTTCCTTTCTATTTGCATGAAATATCTTTTTTCATCCCTTTATTTTTAGTTTGTGTGTATCTTTCCTTCTGAGGTGTGTCTCTTGTAGACAGCATATATATGGGTCTTTTTTTCTTTTCCAGTCAGCTCCACCCGAAGAGCTCCCCCACCCCAGCCACCATGGATGAGAATAAGTCTACCAAGACATGATTTGCTTGGGGAGGAAAGGTGGCCAATCTCTCAAAGCAGAAGGGCCTTCAGCCTGTTCCTCAATGGGCTTTTATTAGGTTTAATTTGCATAGGAATACAGGGTGTGCAGTTCATCAATCATTGTCAGGCAGTATAATAATCAAACAATAGATAACATTCAAAGAACTATGAGGGCTTATTCTGAGTAAGGGTCAGATAACCAAAGAGCCATAAAATTTTGGGAAGCAAACTCATTTTATACTTGGACCCTTACCATTTAAATTGAGGATATTCTTAGCAAAGCAGGTTTCACAGGATTTTATGCATTCTTTCTTAGGCCTGCTCTGCCCATTCCAGCACAGGGCTGTACCCACCTCCGGCATTGTTTCAGGCTTCAGTCAGGCAAGGGGAAGTAAGGCAGCCAAGAGATTAGGAGACTTTTTACAGGTAGAATGAGGACTCAAGCTATGACAAAGCCAAGGGGTAAGGGTCCATCACTCCTTTTCTATAGTCCCCTAAGTCCTTCCCTGATGGCCCCTTAGTGACCCCGTGCCTGTCTTAGGTCATCCCTCCCTTGAGGAATCTTACCCATCATTGGCTAACTAGTCATTCGCCTAAGGCCAAGCAGAGTGAAGTAAAGGGGACAGAGGCTGCACCCCTGCCAGGAGGATAAGTTTTGCCTCCTTAATGGCTTATGGTCCCACGGCCTTTTTACTCAGCCTTAGCCATGGTGGGGAGTGGGGGGGTTACAGTTTCTGAAACCAGGCAGGGCAGTTCCCAACACTCTGGCAATACTAGAGTTGCAAGCAATAGGTTCTCAGTGAGTCACCAGGTAGGGGTGAGAGATGTTCTCCAGATCTATAAGGGTTCAATTTTGGTGCCAATGTTCTGCCTGAAGCTACTCAACAAATGTCCCAGGGTATAGCAAGTCTAGGTGACACCCGCTGGGTGCCTCACACATCTTTGTGTTAGAGTGGGGTATCAGAGAGTCATCAGAAGAGTCAGCAGGATGGGGCCAGCAATTTATCAGGCGTAAACAGACCAACCAGTGAAGGGAAGGATCTGCACCAGTCAGGCATGTAAGGGAAGAATTTCCCCTGTCCTATGGCCTCACAACTCAGTCTTTCCTACATTCTGCCAGGAGCTCGATCTCAGCAGGGAGGGGCTGCTAGGAGTCAAGAGGGGGTGCCAGTCGAGTTTGGGGTAATGTGAGAGATGCGGCCCCTACCTCAGCCCCCGAGCCACACAACTCAAACTGTCCCAGCTACTGCCCAGCCTCAGCAGGGCAGATCCACCAAGGAACCAGAGGGTGGGCTACCAGGAGCTTGAAGAGTGGGGCTAGCAAATCCACAGTGAGAGGAAGGACCCAATCAGGATTGCAGGAAAGCGGGTGGACAGGCCTCCACCCCTCAGGCACACAAGTCAGTAACTGACACCACTTGAGCCTGCCCAGACCTCTCCACTTTGGCCCAGGCCACTGACTCCTGAGCAGGGCAAAACCGGGTAATAAAAATATTTAGTATCTTGATCTAGGTGGTAGTTACATGGATGTACACATATATAAAATTCACCAAGCTGTATACTTATGTGTTCTTTATATACTTTATGCATGATATACCTCAATAAAAAAGAAAAATGTGAAAATATGTGCTCAAAATGATCTATTTTAATCTTCCTAGAAAACCATATGTTATGAGCTGATTAAATATGATGTGGAGAAAGATGAACCTGTCCGAGATGAAAATGGATATTGCATAAAAGTTGCCAAAGGTACAGTGGATTTTTGTTCAATTAACCTGTCATGTTCTTACCTTGACCAAGTGACTGTTAAGAACTAATCTATCACTGCCAAAATGAACACCTGCTAAAATTTGTCAGCGTGGGGAAAAGAAGAGGTTTATTTTGGACTCTCAGGAACAGTCACAGAAACTTCGAAAGATACTAATTTAACCACTACATGTAACATAATCAGTTTGAAACCTAGCTTAACAACTTCCCAATTGTGAGGTTAGCACTTTGTAGGGAGGGGTGTGTAATTCTGGTTGCAAAACTATAGTTTTAGGGAGTCTTTACTTTAAACTTAAACTACTGTTCATTTGTCTAATTATGTATGTAAGTCATTATTCAGTACAAAGTTAGCATGTTAAAAACTACAAACATGTGGCCATATAGAATAGTGTACCGTGTGTGCATAGTGCATGTGTGTATATGATGTATATGAATAAGCATTTACGTGTGCAGCCAGCTAGCTGCTAATGGGGTGCATGGCGTCGACTTTTAAGAGAAGGTTACTAAAGTTCCCCTACCGCTAGCACATGAAATAACAACTGTTCTTCTGTCTTAGGCGAAGTTGGACTCCTGGTTTGCAGAATCTCACAATATACACCATTTAGTGGCTATGCTGGGGCAAAGACTCAGACGGAAAAGAAAAAACTGAGAGACGTCTTTAAGAAAGGAGACGTCTATTTCAACAGTGGCGATCTCTTGATGGTTGACAATGAAAATTTCATCTACTTCCACGACAGAGTTGGAGATACATTCCGGTTGGTTTCTCTCAATCATTGAGAAACACACACAATTTGGCCTAGTCCTAAATTGGAATCACATTCCACTTTGGTTATGATTCTTCTCTCTTAGCGTGTCAATTCAACCTCCTGTATTCCTAGGAAAAAAGGAGCAAAATACAGGAGGGCTCACTCTACAATGCACAGATGAAAATAAGCCTAAAAGGCTTCATCCACCCAATTTCCCCATTATTACTGGCCACACTTAGGAGAGCCAGGGATTTTCACAGTTTTCAGTTATGGGGGCTTTTCTTCAGATAAAAATCAAACATGAATTAAGGTGGAGCGGCTTTAGTTGAAGAGGAGGTGAGGGGTTCCGAGCCCCACTGCTCCCGCCCTCCCACTCTCCGTCCCCAACCAGGCGGTGTCCCGCAGAACACACAAGTCAGCACAGCCGTTTAAAAGTCATGGTGAGCAACCATGAGATTAATTCCCAGCAGCAGCACCTCCAGCCTCACAACACTTTTGTTTCATCAGCTTCCTTCGTGAACTCCCTGAGGCCAGGCCCCAGCTCCTAGCACAGAGCCTGACACATACAATTACTTCCTGCATGAATTAATGAGGAAGAGGGGGAGTTATCTGGCTGGGGGAAAGAGTGTGGGGACATGGATGAGGTTAACAGCTCCCAGGCTTGCCTCTGCCCCTGACCATCTGTGCTGGCAAGGCAGGTAGCCTTTCTTGACCTTGCTTTCTTCACCTATGAAATGATTTCACTGATCCTCAGGGTTCCTTCCATCTGTGATATTCCATGACTCAGGATCCGTGTTCTTACTTTACACCACCTTCATGTTACTGAAAATACACTTCTGAGAGATCTAAACAATGTTTTAATGTAAAACATAACTTTATGAAATGAAAAATAGCACATGCTTGGGCACTAACATTACAGTCTCCCTGCAAATAAAATATACTTTTTGCTTATTAAAAGCTTTCCCATTGCCAAGAGACCCTGAAATACAAGTATTTAACATTTTATTAAATGGAAGTTCACTAATGGAGTTAAATAGCAACCAAAGTCAGTGAATGAGGTGAAAGACCTAAATATAGCAAAATGTCATTGAGGGCTTATTTTTTACTTCCGATGCCTCTCTTAGGCCAAGTCTGTACTTTAACATTATTCTGTGAATCATGTTTCATGTGGCTGGACTGAAATTTCACATTTTATCATTTAGGTCTATGCCTTTGTCTTTTGTTCTCCAAGCAGGATGCCTCACCCGTGCTGAAGTCAGGGAGCTTGAGGGCCCATATGGGGTACAGAGTGCAGCCTCCCCACAGAGGTCCGGAGGGAGTCACCTTCTCCCCATCATCACAGCCCTGGCCCAGAGACCTCCAGGGACCTCTGTTAACCTTGCCTTTTCTCCCAGGTGGAAAGGGGAAAATGTGGCCACCACTGAAGTCGCTGACATACTAGGACTGGCTAACTTTGTCCAAGAAGTGAATGTGTATGGAGTGCCTGTGCCAGGTATGCACCAAATACCACAAAGCTATGCCTAAATCCATACTGCAATGGAGTACAATTTTAACCCCAGGGCAAAGTATGTCATTGCCTTCTGCATTGCCATGCTGCATTTGGCGCCCCTCAAGAAAAGATGTGTCACGCTGGATAGCTGGTAAATAGCATGCCAGACACAAATAAGAGCAAGTGCAGTTGCTAAGAGGAAAAATTGGGAAGAAGCTGATTTTGTCTAGACTCTTCTTTTAAAGCTGGTCCCTCACCCAGTGCATCCAACTGAGTTTCAGAACCATGACACAGAGTGGTGTCACCAAGCCTTCTTCTGCAGATCTGCTTCTGCCGGCACCGTGGGGAGTGCCAAGGTCTGGTTCTGGGTCCTGGCTCCAATACCTGCTGGCTGTTTGACTTCGGGCAAATCACTAAAATTGGGGGTAAGGCCAGTCCTGTAGTTAAGATTGTCAAGGGAAATCATTCATTTCAATTACATAAACAGTAAAAACATATTTACCAGATACGTATGGACAGGAGGTTGTCATAAGATGAAATCACTTTAATTACAGTTATCGGGAAGGACTGAAACCTCCAAATCACGGTCCAAATACAAGACGCTAGGGGTATTAGCATTCCCCCGGAACTCAGTATTTGGGATTCCCACCTCTATTCAACATGGAAAGTCCCAAAGTCCCTTTCTTCTGAGCTGTGATGGTTTCATATGACCTTGTGCTGTCCTTTATTTTTTAAAGAACATTCAAGACTTTCTTTTACCTGTTCCTCTCCAACCTCATGAGAATGACATGATGGGAAGTGGAGCCACATTGTGGGTCACAGGTGTGAGGGTTGCACATACTTCTCATGTTAGACCCTCAGGCTGAACTAACGCGAGCACGGTTGTTGGCCATGCTCCAACGTGGAGCTCTCACAGGCCCCACCTGGCATGTTGCTCACACTGTTAGATGCTGAGTTTTAAAAGAGTAACAACACAAAAGAATGTGTAGGAGAAGGTGAGAGAATCTGTGAGACAGAATGGAAGGAGCTAACCCAGTATTCTTCAAAATGGATCCCTGAATCAGCAGCATCTTCATCCTCACCCGGGAGCGTGTCAAAAATGCCATTTCTCAGGCCCTCCCCAGACCTAGTGAATCTGACTTTCTGGGGTGGGACCCAGGGAGCTGTGTTTTAACAAGTCCTTTACGTGATTCTTGAAAACACTGAAGTCTGATTCAGGGGTGATGAAAGTGTTCTGGAACTAGATACTGGTGATAGTTGAACAGCATTGTGAACACACTAACTGCCACCGAATTATACACTTTAAAACGGTTAAAATGATGAATTAATTGTGTGTTTCCCTCAACTAAAAAACACGAAAGTCTTGAGAACAACTGAGGCCTACTGGTTCCAAAAATCTGGGCAATCCTTAGAATCATCTGGGAAACTTTTTAAAGTCTATATCTAATGGATCAGAACCTCTGGGGTTTGGGACTCAGAATCTTCATGTTTTTTCTAAAGTCCCAAGTGAATCTAATGACCAGTAAGGTTTGGGAGCCACTGATACAGGACAAAGAAGAGGAAGCTGATGGTTTCCAAATGACTGGAGGCAGTCAGTTCAAACAGGGAGCCAGTGTGTCCATGCTGCTCTGATGTGCAGAATGAAAATCAATGGGCTGAGCCCTGGCTGGTGTGGCTCAGTGGACTGAGCGCCGGCCTGCGAACCAAAGGGTTGCAGTTCAATTCCCAGTCAGGGCACATGCCTGGGTTGTGGGCCACGTCCCCAGTGGGGGGCGCATGAGAGGCAACCACACATTGATATTTCCCTCTCTTTCTCCCTCCCTTCCCTTCTCTAAAAATAAATAAATAAAATCTTTTAAAAAATAAATATTTAAAAAGAAAGTCAATGGGCCTCAATGACCAAGGAACAGATTTTAGCCTGAGAACTCTCCTGTAACCAGAGAAACCAACAATAGAGTGGACTGTCTCCAGAGGTAGGGAATGTCCCTCCAGCTGGAGCAAGTAAAGAGGCAGGATGTCCACCTGGGATCCTGTAAGAATTCTTACAGCCACGAAAAATTAGAGATGAACCCTAGAGGTCAGAGACTCTGAAGTCTCTCCCAGCGTTCAGATTCTGTGTCCTTCGCAAGGCCTTCACATATCTCAAATTCGGACCAGGAGGGAACTTACAGGTTGGGGCTTAGAATGGAGTTAATTTTTTCTGGTGTCAGAACCATCCAGCTCCTCTGTAGAACTTTTATTATCAACAGAACTTTCTGCGGTGATGAAAGTGTTCTACATCCTCACTGTCCAATGTGGTATCCAGTAGCCACCCTGTGAGCAACTGAAATGTGGCTAATGCAGCTGAGAAACTGAATTTTCCATTTCAATTACAATTCATTTTAATAGCCATGTGGGACCAGTGTCTACCACACTGGACAGTGCAGTTCCAGAGAAGCCGGCCTAGAGCTGCTGCAGACTGGAGCCTTCCTCCTGAAGCTGAATTAGCCCCAAACCAACCTCCATGAGTCAGGGCAGAGGCCTGAAACCCAACAGGCTCGTTCACTTCTCGGTGAATGCCAGGGCAAGAAGCAGGGAACCAGTTGATGCTGAAGATTTCTGTTGCATCAGCTTCTATCTTATTCTAAAAGGAAATTATTGGAGACACTTGAGATTCCTGAGAAAGGTGCCTTCTAGAGAGGTACCAGAGACCCCTAGAGAAAGACAGGTCCAGTGCCCTGCCTCCCTCAGATAAGAGGCAAATAAAATGAGGGTGTTTCCTTTCTTTTCATTTTTCCTCTTGTTTTCTGCCTCCTTCAGAGCTGTAGGTAAACACACAATCACCATGGGAGAGATTCTGAAAGCTGGGGCCCAGGTGAGGGCGGGCGGCTCCTTCCTCTTCTCTGATTACAGCTAAGTACTTCAGGGAAACGGACCTGGGCTCCCACTAGATCTCCTAGATGGGTAGAAGATAGATTACTACCTAATTACCACTGTCCTCACCAGAAAACAGTGCAATTGTTCTAAACACCTCTGCACTTACTGCCCTGCCTGACAGGGAAGAAAGAGCTGTTAGGATATGTTTTCTCTGTGGACAACTCAACCTCTGGTCTCAGCGGAAGGGCCCAAAACAGCTCACCCTTGCACCTTGCCTTCACCTCCTGTTCACAGCTTCTCTAAAATATAGAAAGGTAAAACTACTAAGAAACTTGATTAAATATGTAAGTCTGAAAGGTGGTGCTCGTACCTAGAAGTACAAGAGAGCTGACACTGCAATCTAGAGAACTTCCTGATCTCAGTTACTCATGAGTGGAGCAAGGCTTTTCACTGGAGTCAAAACAAAATTCCTTTAGCCGCCGTTTGATACCTTTTCCCACTCAAGTGTTCCCACCTAGGCTGCTGAGGAGGAGGAGGGTTATCAGCATGGGATCTGCAACCACACTGCCTCAGTCAGTTTTTGACCCTGCCTGCTATTTGCCAGGTGAACTTGAACAAGTCTCTTAATGTCTTTAAGCCTCTGTTTCTTCATCTGTAAATGGAGACAACATTTGAACCTCTTCACAGTTGTGCAGGTTAGATGAGATAGTCCATAAGACCTGGCATATGCCAAAGATTAAATCAATGTATAGCTGCTAGTAATGGTATTAGTAGAAGTAGTATTTTCACTTCAGAATAACTTCAACATATGTTTGAAATAAAAATTCCAACTATCCAAAAGAAACGTATGCCATAATGTTGTCTCGGTGTACTGTTCTTTGAAACAGAAAAGAATTATAAATAAAATAACTACAACGCTCTAATATTTTTTTCATTTTATTTCTAGGTCACGAGGGTCGAATTGGCATGGCCTCGATCAAGATAAAGAAAGACTATGAATTTGATGGGAAAAAAATCTTTCAGCATGTTGCCGACTACCTGCCCACTTATGCAAGGCCCCGGTTTCTAAGGATACAGGTGAAGTCTTTTGTTCTCAAGTTCAATTATCCTCTCTCATGAAGACCCCTGTCTCTTAGGCAACAGCTCCCCTTCTGCCATGGTGACCACGTTGGCCAAATTTTCACTACCCTTTCCAGGAAGCTCAATAAGGAAGCAGAAATGTCAGAAAAACATAACTAGCAGAAACCAAATCCTAATCCCTTTCTCCCTAAAATTGGCAGGCCAGTTCATTCAGCAACAGCGTTAGCAAACAACTCACAAAGTCTGTGTTGGAGGGTGCGTGACAGACAGCTAGCAGTGCTCCAGACCTCTATTTGTTTTCCGTTTTAAAGAATGAAGAGAACCCACTGAAGTCTCACACCTTTCTACGGTCTGGGATTTAATTGGCCATCACTGGGCAGCTGGAACTACCAAACAGTTTAGCTATCAACCCTGGAGGGATTTTTTTTCCCTTTCTCAAACCCCTGGGTTAGTTTAACACCCACTTTGGGACTTGGAGCTCCATGATGCTGACAAGTTGGGAAGTGCTAGATTACCAGACATTGCTGCAGCTATAAAATTACATCTGTTGTTCATAAAGCAGTGACATTTGCTTCACAATGAAATGGTTGAGAGACATGAAAATCGAAGTATCCTCAGATCATCACATATTAATTGAAGAAAAACCAAATCTTTTAAAGCTGATCTTCGATCTTTAAGGGAATGGAAAATGCATCCACAAAGGGCCCCCTAAGTAGAGCTTCAGAAAGCAGGATGTACCCATATGGTAGCAAACTCAAGGGAGCCTGCCCCACTGCCCCACCTCCACCCCTTCCCCTGCACCCTAATCTGTTTGCAAAACACTAGACAATGTGAATTGTTTGATGTTTTTTCAGGACACCATTGAGATCACTGGAACTTTTAAACACCGCAAAGTGGACCTCGTGAAGGAGGGCTTTAACCCTGCAGTCATCAAAGATGCCTTATATTTCTTGGATGACAAAGCAGAAATGTATGTGCCTATGACTGAGGACATTTACAATGCCATAAGTGCTCAAACTCTGAAACTCTGACATTTCTCAAGGTGATAACTCATATTTCCTGAAAGGAACTGAATGGATCTAGTACAGCCACTTGATATAATCCAACAATAATTTGATTGAAGATTGTGAGGTACATTTTTATGCACACCAATAAAGGGAGACTTTTCTAAATTACACCTGAAACTTTTCAAGTGAAAAGATTTAAAGATGATTTTTTTTTCATTGCGCACCTACTGTTTGTATTTGCAAACTAAGCTTGTTAGAGGAATAGCATTATTTTTTAAATCTGTAATAAAATCGATGAATGCCAACATATGAAATGCATTCTCTTTCCTTTATTCTAAATGCAAACCCTCAGCCTGACAGTCTCATTGGTGCCTTTTCACAGGTGCCTCACTCATAATGATAATGATGCTCTAGGTAATTTATGGCAAGGAGTTGGGAGGGGAAGGGGGTGTCACCTTGTCACCAAGGAACAGCCCCAGTGGAAATGCAGCTCCAGTGTAAGGCCAACTCTCCCCCCGAATAGCATCCTGTCTAAAATAACCTTACCCAAAAGTTGAGAATGCCACCTACAGTTCTTACAGAAGACTAAGCAGTAGCATCAGCATTCTGCATATAAAAGGTGTTCAGTAGGTATTTTCTAGCCACATCAAGGGTTGCAAACTCAAGTGTGTTCAGGGTTCACATCGGTAATGTGTTTGAGAGAGCAGGTCACAAACGTGGCAAACTGAGGGCAGCCTCTACTCAGTTGGCTGATTACTGTTATGTGGGAATACATGTCCGGTACTTCTAGGATCTTTTTTTTTTCAAGATTTTATTTATTTTTAGAGAGAGAGGGAGAGAAACATCGATGTGTGAGAGAAACATCAGTTGGTTGCCTCTCGCACACCCTCAACCAGAGACCAAGCCAGAAACCCAGGCATGTGCCCTGACCCAGAATCGAACCAGCAACCTTCAGTGTTTCAGGATGATGCCCAACTCACTGAGCCACATCGGTCAAGTTAAAACAACTTGTTCATTACTAGAGCTTGTCCTAGGCAGTGGGAACTCAGTCCACATCCAGGAAGTATAATCCAAGTTCATCCCGGCCTCCCTAAAAGAAGTGGAGTTTCCTTCCCTAGAGGATATTTTCATATAAGCAGGAGCTGGCAAGGAGCCCCAATTCACCCCTAATTTAGTCCCCATTAAAGCTCAGGCAAACACATCTAGGGATCCTCTAGGGACAAGAGGGGTGGCCACCCCCACCCCCAACACAGTACTAGAAATATTTTTAAAACTCTCTCCACTCTTAGGTGGCTCCTAAGAAGACTCATGACCAGAATCTCAGCCCCTGCTCATTATGCCCAACAATAAACACTTCCTGAGCACTTAAAATGCATAAGGGACTTGAGGATGGCCCAAGGAAGATGCTGGATATCGCTGGCTCTTTGTGAATAACTTAGACTGATTCTTGCTTGTGAGTCAGCGCTTAGGAATTTTTGAAAGATTCTAACTATCTCTGCCTTTGCTTTATTGATCCCCCAGTGAGAATTTGAACTCAAGACATGGGAAACAGCATGATCTTTGTTTTCGACAGTAACACGTTGTATAGTTGTATTATTACACTTGGAATCCTGCTCATAAAGTGAACCCAAGTGTAAGCAGAAGTTATCATCAGTTTTGTCACAAAGGGCATCTTTTCAGATGAAAGGTCACAGCATTGACAGCTTTACCCAGAACATAGTGTTCCAGTAACCAGAGGCTGCTGGGGCCACATCACCTTTGACATTTTTAGACTTTCCAGTTAGAAACCCTCCTTCCCAGCCCCATGGCTCCCTCCTCTCAGCCTCTCACTTCCCCAGGCCTTGGTAATTCTGGCCAAGTATTGTGATGGAGAGAGGCACCACCACAATATCTTCAATTCCTGAGTTTGTATACGTGTACACAAAATTAAGTCATTACCTATTCCAGATAATCAACTCTAAAGACTGATTTTTCTCTTTCAAATGGGTTAGAAATTGTGCTCATAGAAATATCTGAACAATTTAAAAGTACAAATGGCCCCAGCCAGGTGGCTCGGTTGGTTGGAGCATTGTCCCATACACCAAAAGGTCGTGGGATCAAGGTCTAGTCAGGGCACATACCTAGGTTGCTGTTTCAGTCCCTAGTCGGGGTGCATATGAAAGGCAACCAATTGATGTTTCTTTCTCACATTGGTGTTTCTCTCTCTCTCTCTTTCTCACTTCCTACTGCTCTAAAATCAATAAACATATCATCAGGTGGAGATTAAAAAATAAAATAAAAGTACAAATGGATATTTTTTAAAACATAAGCTGATATCCATGTAGTCATTCAACGGGTCTCCGATTTCGAATGTATTGTTTGAAAACATGTAATTGGTGCATAGATAGGATGCTACAGGTACTAAAATAATTGGGGGACAAAACTAAGAAATGTCAGCACATGCAATGAAAGCTAATGAGAACCAGTGTGAAATGGATAAATTAATGAAGTGAAGGGACCCACCTCTAAGAGATGATTTGGCCTGTACACCCACTCCACACTCGATCTTAGCCCAAAGGTCGAGAAGTGACCATACAGCCACTTTACAGTGTTTAGTGGGTGCCTGTTATGGAGCAAGAGATGAGCACAGCACTAGTGTGATGACATTTTCCAAGCCTCTGTCTAGGAAGTCAAGATCTAGTCAAACCTCTCTATGTGATAAAAAGTGACCCTGGGAAGTTCAGTGCATGCCAAATTCAGACAGCTCCCGGCATCACTAAACTCCCACCTCGCACTTACAGAAGGAAACGTATCTACACAGACTAGTGGTTCTCAGCGTGTGGCCCCAGACCAGCTGCAGCATCACCTGGAAACTTAAACATGCAAATTATCAGGCTATGCCCCAGACCCACTGAGTCAGAACCACTGGGGATTGGCCCAGCAACCTGTGTTTTAACAAACCCTCCCGGTGATTTTGATGCAGGCTCAGTTTAAGAACCTCCAGCTTACAGCAGGGCTTCTCAAACTTTAAATGTGCAGAAGAAGCACCTGGGGATGCCAGTGCCCGTGGTCCACACACCCCTCTTTGAGTAGCAAGGGTCCCTGGGGTAGTGGTTCCCAAACACTGATGCACATTGGAATTATCTGGGGAGCTGTCCAAAATCCAGGTCCACCCAATACCAATTAGATGAGATTTTTCTAAGAGTGAAAGCCAGGCATCAGTTTGGTATTTTTAAAAAATTTTTAATCCTCACTTGAAGACATGTTTATTGATTTTTAGAGAGAAGGGGAATGAGGGAGAGAAACATTAATTTGAGAGAGAAATTGTGATCGGTTGCCTCTCACATGCACATTGGCCAGGGACCAAACCGGCAACCTAGGCATGTGCCCTGACTGGGAATCAAACCCATGATCTCTCAGTTCACAGGATGATGCTGCAGTTAATTGAGCCGCACTGGCCAGGGCTAGGCATCAGTATTTTTTAAAAGACTTCCAGGTGATTACAGTATGCAGCAAAGTTTAGGGACCACTGATCGGGAACGAAGATGAACATGAAACATTAAGCTCTTGCCAAAGATTCACTCCTTGACCAAATTCAATGCCAGGCTCCTCAAAGCCCTCTTGCTGACCCAGCCTCACCCTCATCTTATAAAGACTTGAACAAACACTAACACAGTTTCTAACAGCTCAAGGCCATATTCCTAGGATGACCTGAGCCCCCTTAAAGTATCCGCCTGCAAAAACTTAAGGATGACAAAAGAATTGACTATTTTCTCTATCCAGTACCTGAAGATGGGCCTCTGTTTCCAGCCTCTGCGAGAGGGTAGGAGCCTCACTTCAACAAGCACCAGGGAGCAAACTCAAATGGGTTTCACATGGACGACCCCCTCTTCCCTCTTCTTGCTTTTTGCAATTTTTCACCTCCCTGCCTCTACTGAGTCCCCACTGGCCCCTCCCTGCTCCTTCTCTCCCCCTTTAAAATGCCCCATGACCTTTATACAAATCAAATTCGAGTCCAGTTTATGCTAGACTCTTTCCCGATTGCAATAGTAATTATCACTCAATAAAATTACTGATTAAAATCTGTTCTTACCACTTTAGTGTCCAGCTTTGTTTACCTCTGACATTGTAATTAATTAATTTCAGAGCCACTCCCTATAAAAGCACCATCCAAAATGGGAAGAAAATCTTTTTTTTTTGGTCCGTGAACTAACTGTGGGCAAGCTGCCAGTGAGCACAGCTTTTATTTGACTACAGGGTCCTGAAAAATGGGAAAATCCCTAGAGAGAAAAAATTTAAGTGTACTAAAGGACCAGAGGGGCCTGCTAGACTGAGAGCTTCCGATCAAGTACAACCTTGAACAGTACTGGACATTGGAAACAGCATGAACTTCACTGCAGGCAAGAAGACCTGGACCTGGCCACGTGACCTGGAGCCTCAGTTCCCTCATTTATACACTGTCAGCCATAACGCCTGACTCAAGCTGCCTGTCTTCATACCAAGAGCTTCTCCAAACCCACTTTTTTTTCCAATCCTCACCTGAGGACAAGTTCACTGGTTTCTAGAGAGAAGGGAAGAGAGAGAGAGAGACATCGGTGTAAGAGAAACACCAACTGGCCGCCTCCTACGTGCACCCCAAGCGGGGATTGAACCCGCAGCCTAGATAGGTGCTCTGACTGATGATTGAGACCACGACCTTTCCGTGTACTGGAGGACACTCCAACCAGCTGAGCCACACCGGCCAGGGCCAAACCCACTTTTTCAGTCAAATTCAAATCTTCAGTATCCTAAAAAGCAGAATCCATAAGTACGTGCATTTAGGCTCCAGGATATGCTCTGGATAATCAATCAATGTTTCAGGGGTCAATTAAGTCACACAGGATTTGCTTTTTTCACAGACAAGCACAATTTATTTCTACATGACATTTCATATCATAAGCTGAACCACAGAAGCTGCCTGTCAACATACCTCGCCCCGGGCCCTTTTTCTCTGACCAGACCACTAGACCTTCTGGACATGCTGGCTTTAACTCTCCACTTGCATCCTTTTGTGGGTCATAAACCCCTCTGAGAACCTGACAACAACTATGGGCTCTCTCCCAGGAAAAATGCACATACACATAAGCATACAGACTCAGCAGACGATTTTGAGGGGTTTGAAGACTCCCTGAAACACGTCGGCGAACTCTGGCTGAACCCCTGGTCTAAACCATTGCCTGCAGAGGGCAGCAGGGCAGCTGGAGCCCACACTGAGAGCTGCACTCAGGAAAGCTGGGGACGCTGTAGAACTTGATCAGTTTTTTGAAGGCACTTTTCTTCAGCATCATCATCTCTTCTGGAAACCTAGAGAAGATTTTAGCCCTGGAGGAGCCCCCATTCTTCACAGAGCCATCTGCGGGCAGTGGCTTCTGAGCACTCACAGGCACGCTGTTGCAACTGAGGGAACGCACTGCCTTCTTCTTATTCTGCACGGACAGATAATTGAACAGGAAGGACGACAGCTTGTGCTTGTTGACATCCGGGGCCTCTTCTGAAAAGCAGTCATCCAGGGGGTCCAGCAGAGTTTCAAGATGGCGCCCATCTTCCCTTCTCTCAGGACTGGCTCCCACACGCTGAGGTTGCTTGATGATCCTTCTGCCCTGGGCTAGGTCATCTTCTGCCCCACTGACAGCCTGAAGGGACATTCCGCTGGGCAGGGGGCCCCTGATTTGTGGGAAGAGGTTCCTGACCTGAGGGACAGGTTGGGAAGTACAGTGCTGACTCAAGATGAGAGTTGCAGCATCTTGAATGAGACTCCAGTCTCTCAGAATATCTTCCCTGGTGGTGAACTGGGACGTCACAGTGAAGCGGATGATCAGCTTGTCCTGGATGGTGGCCGGGGTGAGGAAGAGGTGGCCAGCTTTACCTATTTCCTTTAACACACTTTCCGTGAGACAATTAGGACCCTGTTGGAAGGATAAAGAGAAGTGAAGTCTGTACCATCCCCCCATAAGCATACCCATTAGCCGAGCATTTATGTTTCCAAGATGCTAAGTGATCGCCCAATAACATCACTCACAGCCACAGAAGATGACATTACCTTTAGACGAAAAACTACCAGGCCAAGGTGCCTCTTGGCAGGAATTTCAAAGAAAGGGTCATTTCTAACCAGAGATTCAAAATATTTTGCCATTTCAGTCCCCTAGAATTGTAAATATAGAGAAAAGAGATTGAGAATCAGGCAAGGGGTGACCACACATCAACTTTCACGCTGCCAAAAGGGTTTAAGCCAGGACACCTTTGAACCATTGAGATCTGAATGGTTTCTGCCAAACTTTCCTCTCTGTTTGGTTTTGATCATATTCCAGGTTGGGAAACCTCCAATGGCTCCCTACTTCTTGTCACTTCAGATCTACCTGCAGAACTCACGTCTCAGGGCCCAAACACACCCCCAGAACCAGAGGGCAGGTATTTTGCCGTCGAGGCAATCCAGCCTCATATCCTGACCTCACAGCTCTTTGACCAGCCTCAGGGGCAAGGGAGGACCCAAACCAGCCCATGCCCCATGTTCCCGGCCAGCAGCCTCATAGAGGTTACAGTTTGTTTCTACTGAACATGGGGACACGGTGTGGACTGTCAACAGCTCTGCCTCTCGAACCTTTCCCCTCACATGCGCTTGCATCCCCTCTTCCCGACCTCCCACAAAGAACGCATTTGACACATAGTCTCCACATGCACTGTGGAAAGGCTTCGCACTTGTTTAATGGATAGAGTTTCTGCATGGGACGAGGAAAAAGTTCTGGAAATTGATGGTAGTTAGTGGTGGTTGCACACGTTGTTAGTTCACTTAATGCCACTCAATTGTAAACTTAAAATTGGTCAAAATGGTACATTTTGTTTTGCATATGTTATCACAATTTTAAAAAGTGAAGCTTTGTAGCATATTGATCTTTCACTGAAATTTAGTCATTTTTTTATATTTTCATATGTTATTTTTACCTAGGAATGTTAACTAAACAAGAACAGGATTTTCTTTTTCTTTCACTTCTTACAATTTCGCCAAGCTTCCAAAAGGATCTCAATTAAACATTTGCTAAGTAATCGCTATCACCTGGCTCTCAGACCTGCTACTCTATTTCAAAAGAAGCGAGGGATTCAGCTAATAGTCATGTCTTTGCCTGTGATGAAGCAAGTTGCTCCAAACCTCATCTGGAATCTCTCTCTCTCCCCACTGCATGGTCCCTTTAAAAGGCTCCAACCACAGCCCCAGGAACCTTCCATTTTCAAGTCCTGAAGCTCTCTCAGGGAAAGGCACCTGCTAAATATTTTCTAGCTGTTTTGTGTCATGTTCTGCTCAGTGTTCCTCTGGCTAACAAAGAGGTGGCCGCCCTGAATAATCAACTCCCAGGAGCCCGCAAACAGTCCCAGCCACCTGAGTCACAAGACACAGATTCCCTGGGCAGGTCTGCAAAGGAGAAACCCGCCTTCCGCTGCCCTAGGACACAAAGCAAGCCTAGGCTCAGCCCACAGTTTGCACACAAACTAACAGTACATACATGTCTGACGTGCGCTTGAAGATTCTTCACCCCGAAGGACCGAATCACGAACCAGAGCTTAATAGAGCGAAACCGCCGGCTCAGGGGGATCTGCCAGTGCTAAAACAGAGGAACAGGGCATCAGGGTTAGAGACAAGGGCACCCCTCCCTCACACACACCTGGGGTTCATCGCCCGTTGCCTGCCCAGCCCTTCAGGGATGGTCAATGTCACCAGAACTCCAAAGCAGTTGCTAAGGAGCAGCTAAGGCCAATCACCCAAAGGCTGCCTTGTCATGAGACAAAATCACTGGTGAAGGTGACCAATAAGCCTTTGTCCAAGAGCAGGACAAGTGGAAACCAGGTCCATGAGCCTGAACAAAGAAGACACTTTAGCTGCAGCTTTAAACATTTCATCCAGTCTGAAATTCAAGGTAAGGGCAATACTTTTTTTTTTTATTTTGCCAAAAAGAAAAGTTCCTTGAATAGCAGAAAATAAAGTTCTATTTCTATCCCCCCACACCCCCACCCCCAAACTGTAAAGTACAGTGGTCAAGAGCTCAGAGGCAAGAGCCCCACAAACGTGGGATTCTCCTCCAGCTCTGCCACACCCAGCTGTGACCTTGGGCAGGGCCACCTCCCTGGTTCCTTGTGAGAGGGAACAGGAACGGCACTCCCCAGGGAAGGGGTTCAAGGGGAACGGATGCGAAGAGCTTCACAGGAAGTTGTCAGCATTGGCCATTTACACAATTGAAATGGGAGTGGGATTTCTGCCTAGCACCCAGACGATCATTCTTTAATCTCACTTTCTCGTCCTGACTTTTTCCTGTGCCCTTGAGAGGCGTCACTCCTGCTGTCAGATTTGCAATGAGCATCTGCATTCCAGCCTGTTAAACTAAAATCGGCCTTTCTTTCTGGTGACTAAACCCAACAGAGCTTAAAGTTCAAGGTTATAGGCCCCAAAGATCTGGAAAATGTCAAAGTAATATTGAACTAATTTCTCAGATCTGAAAACAGAGCAAAGAGTGTGGAAAACCTTTTCAGTTATTCTGACAAGTGATGTGATTTCTAATGACCTCTTCCTCAAACGTCAGGAAGCTTCTACCGCAATTTCTGTTGACTAAAAGTAAATATTTATTCCATTGAATATTTATCTACTCATCCACAGGATTGCCAAATTCTCAAAAACATGCTCACATTCATCCTGACCCAGGACGTTACCCCTTTGTGGATAGACAGTGTTTCTCCCACGTAAAGTACAAAGCCTTTGATTTCCTAGCAAAACTCTGGTGCTGAGGACCCTCTTGGAAACTCGTTTACCAGCAGAGGGCACCGAAACCCAGGCATGGAACACAGTCCCTGTTAACAAAGAAGGTATCAGCTCCACCACTTGTTAGATGGACCCTCTGGGAAAATAATAAACAAACCACAAAGGCTCTCCATTAAAACAATAAATTAATAATTTAAAAAATTTTTAAAAACATTGTTTTCCAGATGGTTGTAAATTAGCTACTTTATTTCACCAGCAAATTAAAGGGGAGGCAGAGATTATTTTCATTTTGATTTCTTCACACTCTGTCCGTGTCCCCAGTTAGTTCTCTTGTCCCTATTTCAAAGCCAACCCATGCTGACCCAGCTGGGTGATTCTAGCTGACATTGTCTTTTGGAACGGTAAAGTTGGGCTTACAAAGGGGACGTGGCTCCTCTGTAACTCAGGGCATTCTCAAGCCACCACTGTGCGTTTTCAATGTTTTGCAGGGCCCCTCTGCCAAGGGCAAGACAACACCTCATCCACTGCAGGGGATGGAGAGAGCACAACCCTGATGTCAGGGAACCTAGCCCAGATTTTAGATGGCTCCAGAGCCCGGGGGACAAAGCCCCTAAGTGTTCTTAGGAACTTCTATTTAAAGCTTCAGCCGCCTGCGCCGCCTGGGGCCCAAGTCAGAGCAGTGGTGAAGACCCCCACGGTCACAACAAATAGCAGCTCCAGTTTTCTAGGAGTTTCTTTGTAGCCTTGAAAATTAAATCCATTGGATTACAGGTAAGTGTGAAAAAAAGCATAAAGCAGCACTTCCTGGGTGTAGAAATATCAATAGTAAGGTCCCAGACTCAGACGCGGAGAACAGACTGCCGGTTGTCACAGGGGAGGGGGCTGGGGGCCGGGTGAACACAGTGAAGGGACTGAGAAGTACAGACTGGTAGTCACACAAGCGTAAGTGAGGTGCAGCGCAGGAAATGTAACCAATAGTACTGTGTGGCTATGTGTGGTGCCAGGTGGGTGCTGGAAATATTGGGGCGATTACTTTGTAAAGCACGCGATTGTCTAACCACTAGGCTGTCTGTACGTCTAAAACTAGTACAAAATAATGTTGATGTAAACAGATAAGGAAATCAAGGTCCATTACGTTCCCCAAAGTCCCACTGCCACCTCCCCTTGGCCATGACATGCAGCTTATTTGTTAATATCTCTGTCTGCCCCACAATGAGACAAGGGCTCCTCTTCAAACTGAGCAGTGACCCTGAAGAAGAACCCGTTTCCCCAACGGACAGCACAGGCTGAGTGCGTGAGCAGGTTTGAGAGACTGCGAGGGAGCCAGGGGAAACACGGGGAATGTGCAGGGGCCTCCAGAAACTCAGGAGGGATGCCCATGACGCCGCCCCACGCGGGAGCCTCCCTCAGTGTCTCCCTGGGGCCAAAACCACAAAAGTGATTTAAACAAGGAGCCCCCTTCCCGACTCAAGGAAATTCCCCACCCTACCCCGCTGCTGAGTAGCAAGCAGAAAAGATTATCCAGGACAGTGGAAGAAGAGTCCATCGTTGGGAGGGAGACATTTCTGAGAATAAAAATGCCACAGATATTCAGGAAATGTGCAGACTGCCTATATAAAGTTGGTCTCATTTTTAGGGTTTTCAAAGTGTTCCAGATTTCATGCTGGAAACAGACTGAAATCAAGGGCATACAGTAGCAATATTATGGGATGGGCTCACAATGTGCCACTTTCTGACCAGAGCTGACATGCAGGAGATCCTTGGGGGTCACATGCAGCCAGCTTCCATTTCAGAGCCCACCAGGCTGCTCGTTCCAGGCCACTCACCATGAAGTCGGTGGCTGCACCCGAATTGGCATGCCTGAGGTAGATGGGGTTCACGCTGAAGGTCTGCTGCAGCTTGTACTTGTCCTTGACCCTGTGGGTTTCCAAATGGGCGTTAGAGGCTGAGGCCTCTCCAGAGGAGGCAAGGCTTTCCTGAGGGCTGGGAGCTTGGCTGCCACACTCACCAGAACGCAGTACAGTCAAAATGCACCATCATCCACTTGGAAGGATTAAAGGTGAAGGAATCAGCATACTCGATACCTTTCAGAAACCCCCGGAACTCGGGGCACAGGAAGGCAGTGCCCGCATAGGCAGCATCAATGTGGAGCCACAGCCCTTCCCTGGCACCTGAAGAGGCAAATGTCACCCAGCTGGGAGGTAGGACTAGGGATGGGGGTGGGGGTTGCCACCAACCAGCTAAACAGTATCTCTTGCCTGGCCCAGCTGGCTGGGAAGATACAAGAGAAGAGCAGGGGGAGGTAGGCTTGCTCTGGCTACTTGGGACACCGAGGCATGTGGAGATGGGAGAGAGTGTGGGTGTGAGGAGTGGGGAGGAATGAGGCCTCACCACCTCCTAAAGGGAAAGCCTAGGGATCCCTTCCCTGGCCTTTTCCCCTCACTGGCCAGAGGTCAACACTCTCTCGGCCTCATCCTAGAGCTTTCTGACATACAAACCAACTTGCCACTGGCCCAGAGAGCACTGTTAATGCATCCAATGCAAACATTAGGGAGGCTGTGTCCCTCTTTCCTAGTGGGTTTCTTGCTCGGAGATTCTATTAAACAGTCACATTTGAGATTTTTTCTGCCTTGACCTCCTCCCATGTTTCCCCTACCCTCCCCTTTTCATTTTCTTAGCCTAGACTAGAAACTTTTCACTGTGCCTCATTCTCCCTGTGCTTATGGAGGCAGCCTGCTTTAAGCAGATTTCGACATACAAGTGAGAGTGTAAGAAACCTGGAGCTCTCCCACTGCTGCCTCCGAGGACAGGAAGCCAGGGAGAGCAGCTCTGCTCTTGGTCACACCTCTGGGGAAGGCAGTGGCCTGGCTGCCTGGGAGAAGATATTTGTGACCTATGCAGGGGTGAGATAATTCCACAGAGTTGGTTTCAGGTTCTCACTCTAAGGAACTTTCTAGAATTCATTACTTGTCTTCCCCACCAGATAGGGCAGACTTACATATGGGGCCCAGCTCTGACAGGCAGTCAAATGCACAGACTCCGGTGGTCCCCAGAGTTGCACAGACCTGGAGGGAAATAGAGGAAGTTGACGTGGGAAGGTGGGTTCCTGTGACACATTTGACCTGGAAGAAAATTGAATCACAGACGCCGTCTACCCCACACATCCTAGCAAAACAGTGTGCATCTCGCACTGTATTTTACCAGGACCCACAGTAAGAAGTACGTTGTATGTGGTTACCTAGTGTGTGTGTGTGTGTGTGTGTGTGTGTGTGTGTGTGTATGAAATAAAAGCTCCACCAAGGAATGCATACTCTGGCTACAGAAATGCACTCTAAGAATTTCTATTCGGTTTCTTTTTTTTTTTAAGTCTGCTTATGACCCCCCAAATTTATTTCCTAACACACCAATGAATAGCAACTCATGAACTGTAAACAGTGTCATATGTGAAGGCCTTTCTGCTTTTGTTTGCAGCATGTTACTTCCCTGAATTCTGCCAAAATTCCTCCCTCACCTCCAAGTTCTATCATCCTAAGCTCAGAACACATTCTGACTTACAAAGACAGGCACCAAGCCCCGCTCCTTGTCCTCCTTGATGGCTTTCTGAAGAGCTTCCCCTCGGAGTGAGAAGTTGTCATCCACAGGCAGAAACTTCATCTTCACGAGAGAAATCAACCCAGCCTTCTCCACAGAGGAGTGAGCCTGGCAGGACCATGGAAAGCAGTGAGCACAGTCATCCTGGGGTGAGCATGCCCCAGAAACTGTTGAAGCCAGACTAAGGGAGCCAAATTAACACCTGACACTTGTCTGTTCCTATGGTTCCTGGAGACCATCGCACAGGCCTGAGCTTCCCTTAACCCCAGCATACTCAGGTCGAGAAGAAAATGATCCCAGGACTAAGACCCCAGAAGCCAAGCAACGACCTGAAGGTACAGCCTGTGGTGGGCGACTCACCTGGTCAGAGGCATAGGCAATGAGCCGAGCGTTCAGCAAGGACTCGTCCACACCAGGCTCAGATGCCTTCATCTCCAGGATTTTGTTCTTTCTTGCCGCCAGCAAGGCGATCAAAGTGGACTCACTGACTGTGCTCTGCAGGGGAAGAAAGATCACCAGTGGCAGCCTCTCCCTGTGTTCTCTTGCCGAATTCCCCCAGGCTCTTCATGGGTGTGTGTGTGTGTGTGTGTGTGTGTGTGTGTGTGTGTGTGTGTGTGTGTGTGATAGCTATTTCTTAGAAAGCGCACAGCTTCTGCCTAAGCTCACGTGCCTATTCTGCACTAGCCATTCACAGCACCTTAAGCAACCCTGGGATGTCTCTCTAACTTTCCAAGGAAGTAATGAAAGCAAATTCTTACCTAAAACCAACATCTTTATCAGAGAGGCCATGGTGACCAAAAAGAGAATGGTTAGCCCCTGCTAGACACAAGTCTGCTTATAGACACGTTTGTTCCCCAACTAAAATGTGCTTAAAGGAAAGCAATCTCAGTTTATTAGGTGTGGAAATGAAGTTTGTGCCACAGGGATCTCCCACAGAGAGGGTTCTAGTCAACGAGACAGGCTGATGACTTTGGCCTCGGTTTTGCTGCCAATGTGTCTTGTGCCGTGATCCAATATTTTCCCGCCAGAAGACATTTTTCCATTTATAAAATGGAGCGCATCCCTTTAACTGTCTGTGGGAAGCCTGGGGGCCACCTCAGCAGCCTCACTGAATCGGTGTGGTTTCTCAGCACTCATCCACTCAGTCTTCAATGTCTTTGCTTCTTGAAATCTTCAGGAGACCTACAGCGGACAGCTCCCTGATGAATGCCTGGCAGACAGGGTCACGGGAGTGGTGTGACCATTTCCCACTAGACAGTCAGCTGGAACTTACTCCACGACAAGGAAGCCAACTGAGTCCTAGTAATAATAGCACCTTATATCTGTATAGCAATTTATAATTTACAAAGCACTTCCTCTCCTACCATTTGCTCCTCACAAAACCTCAGAGATTCTAGTGATTCTTTTCCACAGATGGGGATAATGATGCTCAGAGAGAGGTCACAGGCCTAAACGAAGTTCACAGGGCTGTCACTCACCAGCTGTGTGACCTGGGCCAAGTTTTTAACCTCTCTGAGCTTCAGTGCTCTTATCTCAAAAATTGGGAATGATGACATTTACCTGCAGGGTTCTTGAAATGAGTAGATGAAATGCACGATCACGTACAGCAGACATTTAGCATATTAACCCAGACATAACATCTAAAGTTTTAACTACTCACTAAGAACCCAGGACGTCCATGACATACAATAGTGTGTCTTTCTTGTGAGGCTCACAGAAAGGCTGAAGCGAGAGAGGAAGCCACTTAGCCAACAAGTGGATGCATTGAGCTTTCCAGTTCTCGCCTAGGGCAGCGTGGAGATTTTTATTTAATAGAAGAATACATTTAATCCTCATATCCACTCTGTGAGTATGAGATGTGAGGGAAATAATACCCTATTTCTAGATCACAAAACCCAAAAAATTATATATTATGGTAGAATTCAAGAATTTGGGACTCTCAAAGTTCTCAGAACCAAGTTCTCAGAACCAAGCCCTCGTGAATGTCAAGGGTTTACAGGTGCACGGGCACCTGGGACGCAGTGCGGTCTATGGCAGGCACGTAGAAAGCTCTGCTCTGCTGTATTATTGAGAGAGAGAGAGAGAGAGGTCTGAAGAACCATCATTTGATAGATACACACAAGCTGGGTTGCAGGATAAGATAAACTGATGTGTGCTGTTAATTTCTCCTGCTGCCAAGGCCCTCCTGGAACTCGGAAGGGACCAGAAGTCTCTACTCGCTTCTACCCTCCACGTACCGCACCGTGTAAAATGGAACAAGGGAGGGGAGTTGCCAGGCTATAAACTAAGAACCCCGAATCCAGTGATACCGGAAATGTGATGATGCATTGACTTTTTCATCTTTCTCAAGGAAAAAAGAAAGAAAGAGTGGTGACGGCGGTGGCCGCAGCGTAAACGAAGTGGAGATTGAGGCGGGAGTAGCGGCCGTGGCGGGGGTGGTGGCCGCGGCGGAGGAGGCAGCTATTCCGGTGATGGTGTCGCTGGATGGTGGTGTCAACCATGACAGTGATGGTGGTGAGGCGATGATGGTGGCAGGAATGGTGGTGGTGGTGTGAGTGACATGTGGAGACGCCTTGGGGAATAGGAGCATTCCCCAGGCAAGCGTTTGGCTTATCTGTCACTACCTATCCCCCAAGCTGGGAGGAGCTTTGACAAGGGAGGCACCTGCAAGACGCCTCCCCCGCGGCCGCCAGGGTGGTGGTGCAAGAAGTGCTCCGGGAGCCCCAGCATTTTTGCCAGCCAGTCCATGACGTTCATCTCCAGCTCTGTGCACGCGGGGCTGGAAGCCTGAAAGAGAGAAAGCAACCTCATCTGGATAGCCCCAGGACACCAAGATGCCCGCACCACTCCCAGAAATACATCTGTCCCTGCCCTAGTGTTCCCATGCCCATGATGGTATCAGTAGGAACCTGACCTATTTTATCCCTGGAGAAGGGGGTCGATGTCAGACCCTGTGCCCCAGCCCCACCCTATCCTCTGACAAACCAAAAAGGGAAAAGGATGTGGGGCTTCGGGCTCAGGTCACCCTTGATGAGGTGGGTTCTTCTGTGACTCCAAGTTCTAGAAACGATCGCTTTCCTTTGGCCCCCCAAGTCCCTCACACACCCAGCTGGCATGCCTTCTGACGGCCGGGGGGAGTTTTAGGACTAGGAAAGCAAGCACTCCTTCCTGGGAAGGATAGAAACTCTCCCCCCGTCACCACCTCCTCCCACACACACACATTTATAACAGTTCAGGCTTAAAATACAAAGCTGTTTTAGGAGGCTCTGGCATATTTTAATGGTACTTGGTGCTTAAGGGGTTACTAAGGGAAGTCTTAGGGCATAGCCCCAGTCCCTCAAAGACAAGAACACAAAGAAAGTTGTACCCACAGGCGCCAAAGTGCTCAGTTAGGGTCACGAATTGTGGCAATAACCACATCTCAGTCCGGATCTCATCTGTCTCTTCGAGGAGGCGGGTGATCATGGGGAAGAGACAAGTTACTTCAGCCTGAATTTCTTCACTTACACCTTGGGGCCTGCACACAATGGCTACAGGATAAGATGAGATACTTTGTGCAAAGCTGAAGTTTAAAGAATGTAGCCATTGTTAATGTTTACCTTGGAACCCTCTTCAGAGGCCAGGACAAAGTATGTGTGCCTCAGGATGTCACATCCTGCTGTATTCCTCATTGCCACTGGTTATAGCTACAGCCATCGCTACTCACCCAGGTGAATCCCAAGCAGTTGATGGCATCAGCCAGCATGTCTCCCAGCAGTGACGGCCAAGAGGTGAGAGCTGGGTAGTAGGCGTGCATATGGGGGCTCTGCCAATGTACCACCTGGAGGCAGAGCATGTACACAGGTGATGCCAGGAGGCATGTGTGGGAGGCTTTCCTTCTCCAGAGACCCTCCCTGGCAAGGGGAAGCACCCAGTCTAGAAATGGGCTGGCATTTTTAAGGCAGCCAAATAAGTGATACAACTCCATAAAAATAAGACATATTCCCAGTGTTCCTTCACCCACATTGCTCATATTCTAAGCTGGTTCTTCAGTGGAGCATTTGCACATATGCAAAGACCAGAGGGAGTATGTGAAATGAAAATTGCTATAGTAATTAGAGTTGGGGATTCTGGGTAACGTTCACATTAGTCTCCAATGCTTCTGTCCCACGCCACCCCTGCCCGGTGATAAAAAGAAGGGGAGACTACTGGGGACAGTAGGTTGCTTGTCTCATCTATTTTTTGCAAAAAGCATTCTTTGTTTTATGGATCTCTGAGCTCTCTGGGTATACAGCTCAGGCAGTATGTCAGTGTGAAGGGATTCAGAGCTGTCTTTAGCTTCCCGGGGGGGATGAAGAGAGGAGAGAAGAAAGCATGGGACCCCTGCCTCCAGGCTAACCCTGAGGCTGCAATCAGGTTAAAGTGGATGTAAAGAAGAGGCAGGTGTACAGGGCGGGGGGAGGGGCCTACCAGGCCTCTGAAGCATCTTCACTGGCTCATCGGCCTCATTGATGACCTAATCTGGCTTCATCTCTCTTCTCTGCAAACACACCCTCTCCATTTCTGCATTTGTGTCTTTGAGCAATGCTGTGTCCTCCGATGGGAAGGCACTTCCTATACAGACATGACCCTCCAAAACCTGTTAATTCTTCAAAAGCCACTAAATATTCGTTTCCTCCACAATGCCTTTCCCAGCTCACCAGGCCCTTTGGTCCCTTCCCTGAGAGCATGGAACTCTTTCATTCTAGGGGTTTCACCCTACCAAGAACTCATTAGATAACATCTTAGTGTAGCATAGAGTTATTTGGGGCACACAAATTCCTTTTATCCCTCAAGAGCAAGGATGATGTCCTGGACAGCGTGTATGGTAGAAGCAGCCTAAGATTGGAACTCAAGGACACAGGATCCAGCCCCACCTCTGCCCCTAGCAGCTGTGTGACCTTGTCTATTTACTGCGAAGCCAATGGGTTTAAGCTCCAAGGTCCCATGTGTGTATGGGTCTCTCCTGAGATCCATCCTTAACTTTATTTTCTTAAAAAAGACCTTAAAATTCATATAGGATTCAGACCTCATAAAACCAAGATCTTCACCTGCACCTCTCTCAACCTCAGTTTCTCATCAAAAACTAAACCCTGTCTCCTGGGGGTGCTGCATAAATTCGCCCCGGAGGAAATTTGTAAAATGTAAAGAACTAAGGTTAACGGTGATCGCATGGGGACAGACTCATCATGCATCCTGACTCGACTCAGATAATCAGACCTCTTCCTCCAAGTTTCACCCGGCAGAAGGCGTCAGAGGTACTAACAATCTCTTCCACTCTCCATGATTTATCTTACTTAATTCGCACAGCACCCCAATGAGGCAGGCCCTGCCATTATTACTCCTGTTTTACAGATGAGAATTGGGGCTGGCAGAGAGAGGCAGTGTCCCTGTGAGAATACACTCCTCGTAGGGACGGATGACAGCGCCCACACTCCCAGCGCTGTCCAAGCCCAGAGCCCAAACTCCTCAGCAGGATGGCAACCTGCCTCCTCCCCGCTGCTGCTCATCCCCTCATCAAGAGTGGATGAGGTTTTCTGACCAGGAGTGGAATTAAAGCAAAAGGATGCTTTTTCTTCTCTTTGTGTCTAGGAGGTGGCAAGGAGGGAAAAATTAACCCAGCTGCCAGCGAGGTGCTGCCCAAATGGGAAAGCAAAGGGCCAACTGCTTTCAGCCCGACACAGAGGCCAGGGCAGCCTGTGCGATGAGATGAGAGATTGGGCCTCGTTATCAATGTGCTTGGTGACACTATTTTGGAAACCCAGAGAAGGGCTTCCGTCTCCTGATTCTATCAAAGGGCAATTGTGTGTTCTTGTAAGATAAACACAATAAGCTAAGCCAGAGGAACCCTTATCAAAATAGACAGACC
This sequence comes from Macrotus californicus, assembly GCA_007922815.1. Taxonomy (NCBI): domain Eukaryota; kingdom Metazoa; phylum Chordata; class Mammalia; order Chiroptera; family Phyllostomidae; genus Macrotus; species Macrotus californicus. Next base: position 51,468 of record VMDR010003328.1, read on the forward strand.
TGTCGGCCCACACTCCCAGCAACTGCTAGAATTTCTTTCAATCAAATGAATCAGCTCATTTCCGCCTCTTGTGACAGCTGCTTTCATGTCACTACCAAATTACAGTTGGCCCCTGAGCAGATTCCACTTTACAGAGTGAAATCCATGAGATAATCTTATCGGGGCGCTAACCTCCTCGGTAAAGCTCCTACTGACGTACGAATTCTCAAAAGATGCTTGTAAAATAGGCTGAATGATCTGGCTTGGTACAAACTGCTATCACTTTGAGTCTGAATGATTTCTCAATCCTGACTTCAGCTGCATTTCTATCACATCTAAGTTCAAAGCTCTTTAGGGGTAATGGAAGCAGATCTCAACTCGGCCTGGGGAAGAGCTGCTGGACATGCTGTTCAGAACACCAGTGCCCCAAGCAGAGCGAGTGGGGGCACAGCCTGCGTGCTGGGGCACAGCTGCAGAGTGGCACCTGGGTGTACAGGCTCAGTCTCAGGCACTCAGTCGCTCGCTAGCAGAGACACCAGTGTAGGAGGAACAGCAGAGCCTTTGGAGTGAGACTGGCCTTGGTTAAAACCTTGGATTTGCCAGGCACAAACTCTGTGACTTTGGGAAGACAACGAGCTTCTCTGAGCTTCAGTTTACTCCCGTGTAAAACAGGGATCGTGGAGTCTCCACAGGACAGAACCAGCTGTCCTATAATGCGTCTGTCACAGTGCCTGGCACGTGGCATGGAGCTTAGCAAAAGGCAGCCCTTCCATGGGAGGAAGACTTTTAGCATGGATGTCTTGACACAGCTCCTTACTCCTGGTGGCAGGGACACCGCCACAGCCTGTGGCTGCGGGCCTCAGCTCCAGCTCTGTGCACTACCCAGCTTCTGACTGTTCCCTGGCCCCTGGCTATCTCCAGGTTGTGCCCTCTGTCACTGGGAGTGTGCTTGATTCAGGGAAAGCCCCTTCTTACTCTTGAGAAGCAGATCAATCACAAGACCTCTGCTTGATAAGGAAGGATGTGGTTCCCACCTCACAGAGGGGGAGGGGGAGGCCAGGGACTGGTAGGACCCACTCAGCTTCCCAGGTGCCCATTCTGACCGTCAGGGTTCCCTCAGGGAGCTGTGCTCCCAACTCCCTCTTTCTCTCTGGCATGTCCCAGAATTCTGCAGGAGAGCCCCTGCTTCTGCCAGCTGGTGCTTCCCAGGCCATCTCCAGCCTCTTCTCTCCACCCTGTTCTCCACAGTTGTCCTTTCTCTTCACACCCAATTTTCACTTCTTGCCTTGTCCCATTTGATTTCCACACTTCTGTCTGACTAGGCCCTGGGATGCAGTCCTTATTCCCTCTTGCTCCCCACCCAACAGTGCAGCTCACCTGGCATCAGAAACCTGATTTCAGTCAAAGTCCTGGCCCTCCACAGGCCCAGAAGTCGGGCTTGGATGGTGGCTCAGTGGCCAAAGGGTCAGCCCAGGGGGCCTTTCTCCATGCCTACCACCCACCCCCATACCCCGAAACCCAGAACCGTTTCTTGAGGTAACTGCCTCTCACCCCAGGCATGATGATTCGCTCAATGTCCCCAAAGATGCTGTCCCAGCTTTCAGGTTCCTCAGGTGCACTCTCGGGCAGCTGGTCCCGCAGGTAGCCAGGCCGCACGTCTGGGGTCACCCGTCGCTCCCGCACAGTGCGCAGGTACTGGCAGATGTAATCCACCATCTCTTTTCCTACAAGGGAGGCAGAGAAACCAGCCTCATGCCACCTGACTGGGCCTGGCTGTGTGTGCCTGTCCCCCTCACATCTGGGCTAAGAAACTTGCTGAAGAAGGAGATGGGGTCATGGGTGGGTGGGGGTCTGATCTTTAGCATGGGCCTTGTCTTCAGAATAAAAGAAAAAACCAATGAGGGAATGAATGAATGATGGAAGGAATGTGGGGTGAACAAATGAACAAGAGGGAGAATCTCCAAAGCATAAAACATTTCTTTTTCCTCCCCTTTCCTTACCCATATCAGTCTCAATCATCTCTCCCACTTTTCTTCTCAAAAACAGAACATCTGTTAATTCATTGCCTTATAGGTTCAGTAGAAACTCTGTGGCTTTTCTACCCAGAAAGTGTGACTTATACACACTCGCACAAGCACTTACCCACACACTACACTCTGTTAGTACAGGTGGCAATTTCCCATGGCAGGTTCTGATTAAAGGCAAAAAATCTATTTGTTCACCATTCCCATTGGACCAGGAATTCCTTATGTTTTTTTAGACCCATAAATTTCTTTAAGAATAGGATGAAAACTACAGGCTGACATACACACAAAATTTTTTTATGTGTGTGTCAGCCTATAATTTATAATTTATGAAGTTCATGAAATTCCTGAAGTACAACCACTGGCCCCACCTAAAAACCCCGCACTAGCCTGAAACCTTGTCATGCTTTATCTCCTCCTGGTGCCTCCCCAATACCCAGTGTTTGGAACATTTCTTAGATAGTTTAAAAAATTTTACCAAATGAATGAACAAATGAACAAGGAAGAAAGGTAGCCACATTAAACACTCTGAAGCTGCTGCCAATCATTTATTCTCTCTTCCTTTCCATTCCTCCAGGAGAGAGTAGCAGTCTTCTGTGCCTTTGTCTGAGTGTCTCCCTCTGAGTCTCTCTCTCCAACTCTCTCCCTATCTCCCTATCTGCGTCTGTGTGCTCATCTCTCTGTCTCTCTCTCAATATCTATAACTCCTCCTTGGAACTCCTTAGCCTCCTTTCCCCCATGCAAAAATAAAATAAAAGAGGAGAGGAGAGGGAAGCGGACTCGTCCCTCTGTACCACCTCATGCAACATTCTGAGGAACAGGACCAGCCTCAGACAAAATTGTGAATGAAACAAAAAGATTTCACAACCTTCTCTCATTTTGCTCTCCTTCAACCTTCCCACAGCCCAATGCTTCTCGTGTCTAAGCGGGACCCCCCCAGGGGTCTGAGAGCCCTGGACCTAGCCCTCCACTTCTAAGGAACAGCATGAAATGTATTTGTGTTCCACTCACAGGATAAATACCCACAGGAACTGCTCTGAGCTAAAAGTGCCTTCAGAAAGCACTGAGAGAAGCCGATGCACACTGAAGTCTAAAGGCTGATGCCTCTTAGTGAGTTATGACTGGGTGGAAGAGAGAGAAACTCGGATTTTAACATGGGACAGCACCTTACAGCAAAGGAATGTCAGGCAATATAACCTGACAGTGGGGTGAAGATATAAAAACTTAGAGGGAGAGAAACTGTAAGCGACTACCTACATCCCTTCTTAGGAGAACCCTGCCTGAATACATTTGGTTTTGCTCAGCACACAAGGCTCAATACATAGTAGGTGCTCAGTAAATAGTTATGGGATGTTTGACTTAAAAGAAAGAATATTACTAAGTTCACACATAGAAAAATGAATGTTAAGAAAGAAAAGATTTTACAGTGACTACAGAATACTTAGGAAGTTTTTTTCTACTTTAGTGTATGAATAATTAATCCCACTCTTGCCATTTGATCAGGAATTCAAATCCTCTATTTTGTGGGAAAGTAGAAAGAAAAAGCATGGCATGGCAGAGAAGACGTATGTGAGAGTGGGTATATGAGAGGGAGAATGAAAGAGAGGTGGGGACAAGTGTTAAACTCTGATCGCACATTCCTTTCTTGGGAAAAAATTTGAAGCAGCCAACTTTCAGAAGACAATTCTAACTCCCAGTCGAATGCCACCCCAAAATCTAAGGACCCACAACCAACAGCAGTTCCTGCGGCTGGCAGTGGGGAAGAGGGCAGGATGCCCCTCACTCACCTCTCTCTCTGTACTCCTCAGGCTCCATCATCTCTCTCAGTGTCTGGCTCCTTTTCACAGATGCGTAGGAGGTCGAAGGGGCACTGCTGGGCGGCCAGAGGGGGCCCTGTATTTAAAGGGTTCTCCTTTCTTTGACCTTAGCTCCGCCCTTCAGAAGCCCTTCCTCTGGGCTGAATCAATCCACCCTCTTCTTCCCCCAGCCCTTGGGAAGAACAGTGACCACAACTTTGGTCAAGAAGTGAAGGATAAAACAGTGCAGCAAGCCGAGCGAGCCTGCAGGCAGCCTCCAGGTAAATAAGGTAAAGGATGCTCAGTTCTTCCTGCCCCTGCATTCAGACAAGCCCCAGCCTCAGACAAAGCTCACAGCTCGGTAGCCCAGAACAAAGCCAAGGGTATGCAGAATAAATAGCACAAATCATTGGTATTAATCCTGCCACTGCTTCCCTGTCAGCAGCAGGGAGGAAGGAGCAAGCACTTAGAGTCATGCTGACTCGTGCCCAAGAACAGGGAAGTGTTATCATCTTGCACAATGAATTTTCATTACTACATAGTTCTTACTATAAAGAGGTGAGAAAACACAAAGAAGCAAAAAGAATAACAATCACCAAACCAAATCACTCTTAGCACCTAAGGGGCTGTGTATGTCAGAGTATGTATGAATGCACATGCAGAAACACAAATGTTCATAATGGTGTTACTCATAATAGCCAAAAAGTGGAAAGAACCCAAATGTCCATCAACAGATAAATGGGTAAATAAAATGTGATATACCCATACAACAGAATATTATTCCACAATAAAAAGGAAGTACTCACACATAATGTGGATGAACCTTGAAAACATTATGCTAAGTGAAAAGAACCAGTCACAAAGGACCACAAGTTACATGACTCCATTTATTTGAAATGTTTGGAGGAGTCACATCTATAGAGACAGAAAGTAGACTGTTCATTACTAGGGGCTGAAGGGTGGGGAATCAGAGGTTGACAGCTAAGGGAACAGGGTTTTTTTGGGGGGGTTGTAGGGAGTTTCTGGAAGTGTTTTAAAATTAATTATTGTGATGGTTGCACAGCTCTGTGAATACCCTAAAAGGACTGCATTGTACACTTCAAATTGGGGGGGGGGGTTATAATATGGAATTATATCTCAATAAAGCTTTAATTTACAAAGGTAGGAAGGGAGGGAGGGAAGGAGGGAAGAAGGGAAGGAGGGAGGGAGGGAGGGGGAGAAAGAAAAGGAGAAAGGGAAAGGAAAAGAAAGTAAATGAGAAAAAGAAAAAGGAGGAGCCAGTTTAGGAAGACTTCCAGCCAAGATGGAGGCATAGGTAGACACAATGTGCCTCCTGGCACAACCAAAAGAAGGACAACAAATTTAAAAACAAAAAAAACAACCAGAACTGACAGAAAATCAAACTGTATGGAAGTCCAACAACCAAGGAGTTAAAGAAGAAACACTCACCCAGACCCAGAGGAGGGGCGGAGATGGGCAGCCAGATGGAGAGGACTCACGGCAAGGTGGCGGCAGCAGACCAGGGTGGGCAAGGTATGGCTGAGGGACCGGGTGGTCCCACACCCACGTGTGGATAAACTGGGAGGAACAATTGGGGAGTGAGACAGACCATGCAACCCAGAGTTCCAGCTCTGGAAAATAAGCCTCAAAGCCTCTGACTGAAAACACCTGTGGGGGTTGAGGCAGCGGCAGTGGGAGAAACTCCTGGCCTCATGGGGGAGCTCGTTGGAGAGACACACAGGGTCCTAAAACGTACACAAGTCCATCCACCTGGGAATCAGCACCACAAGGGCCCAATTGCTTGTGGGTACCGGGGGAAGCGAGTGAAAACCGGCAGAGAGCAGAGCAAGCAGCCTTGTTCCCTCTTGGACCCCTCCCCCACAAACAGCGTCACAACGCAGCAACGTGATTGCCCTGCCCTGGTGAACACTGAAGGCTCCGCCCCTTACTAAGCAAAAGGTGCGCCGAGACAAAAAAAAAAAATGGCCCAAGTGAAAGAACAGATCAAAGCTCCAGAAAAAATACAACTAAGTGACGAAGAGATAGCCAGCCTATCAGATGCACAGTTCAAAACACTGGTAATCAGGATGCTTACAGAATTGGTTGAATATGGTCACAAATTAGATAAAAAAATTAAAGCTATGCTAAGTGAAATAAAGGAAAATGTACAGAGAACCAACAGGGATGGGAAGGAAACCAGGACTCAAATCAATGCTGTGGACCAGAAGGAAGAAAGAAACATTCAACCAGAACACAATGAAGAAACAAGAATTCAAAAAATGAGGAGAGGCTTAGGAACCTCCAGGACATCTTGAAACATTCCAACATCCGAATCATAGGGGTGCCAGAAGGAGAAGAGGAAGAGAAAGAAACTGAAAACTTATTTGAACAAATAATGAAGGAGAACTTCCCCAATCTGGCAAAGAAAATAGACTTCCAGGGAGTCCAGGAAGCTCAGAGAGTACCAAAGAAGTTGGACCCAAGGAAGAACACACCAAGGCACATCATGATTACATTACCCAAGATGAAAGATAAAGAGAGAATCTTAAAAGTAGCAGGAGAAAAGGAGACAGTAACCTACAAAGGAGTGCCCATAAGACTGGCCGCTGATTTATCAAAAGAAACCTTGCAGGCAAGAAGGGGCTGGCAAGAAGTATTCCAAGTCATGAAAGGCATGGACCTACATCCAAGATTGCTCTATCCAGCAAAGCTATCATTTAGAATGGAAGGACAGATAAAGTGCTTCCTGGATAAGGTCAAGTTCAAGGAGTTCATCATCACCAAGCCCTTATTACATGAAATGTTAAAGGGACTTATCTAAGAAAAAGAAGATCAAAAATATGAACAGACAACAAACTCACAGTTATTAACAACTGAACCTAAAACAAAAACAAACTAAGCAAACAACTAGAACAGGAACAGAATCACAGAAATGGAGATCACAGGGAGGGTTATCATCAGGGGGGTGGGTGGGAAGAGAGGGGGAAAATGTACAGGGAATAAGAAGCATAAATGGTAGGTAGAAGATAGACAGGGGAGGTTAAGAATAGTATAGGAAATGTAGAAGCCAAAGAACTTATATATATGACGCATGGACATGAGCTAAAGAGGGGCAATGTGGGTGGGAGGGGGTGTGAAGGGTGGAGGGAAATAAAGAGGGGAAAATGGGACACCTGTAATAACATAATCAAAATATATTTTAAAAATAAAATAAAATAAAAGGAAAAGAAAAAATGTCATAGGAACATAAGACCTTTGGTGGAAAAATGGCCTAGTGGATGTGGACTCCAGTAATATTGCCAATAGTATAAATCTTTCATAAAAGTGGGGGTAGGAAAAATAATATTGACAGTGATAATAGCTGACATTTATTGAGCCCATTAAAAGTACTAAGCACTATTACCTGGCGTACAAAAAAATTCTTACAAAAAATCAAGAAGACATTTAAATAAATAATCCATAAAATTCAAAATTATAATTCACATAATCAATCAGTAGTCAGACTGGAATTGATTATATCAGTGATTTTCATCCGCTGTGCTGCAAGAATTTTTAAAACATGCAATACCTGACTATTTAGTCAAGGGCACTGACCTCTTCTCCCTTAGATTGTCAAACAAAAAAATGACAATAGCCAACACAATAGCAGCCTGGTGTGAATGCTCTGTCTTGAATTATAATATATAGGTGATATCTTATTGGACATGTCGCAGAATAAATTTGTTTGATTGGTTAATTCTTTTTGTTTAAAGATTTTATTTATTTTTAGAAAAAGGGGGAGAGAGGAAGAGAGACATCAATGTGTGGTTGCCTCTCATACACCCCCAACTGGGGACCTGGCCCATCACTGAGGCATGTGCCCTGGACTGGGAATCAAACCAGTGACCCTTTGGTTCTCAGGCTGGCACTCAATCCACTGAGCCACACCAGCCAGGGCTGATTGCTCAATTCTTACTTAGTACCAGATATCCTTATATACAAGTATAGGCACCTGATTTCTTTAAGTCACTTTGTAACAAAAAAGGTAGGTAATTACTATTTTTTGTTTTGTAAATCAATCAAAATTATACCTATACCTATTTTTTGTCAGATTGGCAGAAAACATGTATTTTGGTGTGCTGCAGAATTTTAGTAATTAGTATATGTGAGCCATGAGATGAAAAATGTTGAAAATTGCTGTATTATACAGTACTATGTATTTATATGTGGCAGAAACATATTACATGCCAACTGTGCACATGAGATATAGGCTATTCAAATGAAAAACTGAGTAAGCAATTAATAAAGTGTAGTGGACAAAATCATAGAGACAGGTCAAAACATTTTTAGGAAGCAAATGGGAGTTTTTGAGACTTACAAGATATATCTAAAAATGAAGAGGCCCAGAAACTGCATCATGAAGTGAAATGTTTTAGAAGGAGCTCAGGCTATCAAATGATCAAAAACCATAAGAGTATCTGTACAGCTACATATTTGGAAAATACTATTAGTAAACCACAAAAGTACTGATCCTAAAATTTTGACTTGGAACCAGGAGTATATTTCCAGTGGTGACACGGCGTTTCCTATCATAGGTTACACAGAGTAATCTGAGAATGAATCAGAGAGCTTACGTCAAACTGAATCCATAGGCACTGAGATGTTCTCAGAACAAAGAGAAAGCAAATAGCAAACATCATTCAAAACTACAACAGACTAGTTATCTATAATGAAATGCAAGTACAGTAAATATTACTTAACAAACCAACAGATAGATTAATTAGTTCATTCCTAAGTTGACCTGACATGATGGAAGGAGTTATTTGTCCAACAGGAACTAGGTAAATACAGAAGGGTTTTGTTTTGTTTTGTTTTTTCTGTTTGTTATATAAACCTGAGAGCTGAGGGCTTGGGAACCCATCCATATGGAAATAAAGGTTCCAACAATCAGATTATTTTTACCTGAAAAGGTTTTTCTTCTTCATGTATTTTGAGTCAGTTCTCAATGTTTTCCAGGTATTAAAGCACAAAGAAATTATAGATTTTATCTGGAAAAACTTTGTATAGAATAATGCAGAAAAAATCAGTCATATCAGCATAAAGCATCCATGAATACGTCTATGAGCTCATCAACTCCCGTTATGGGCAAGGGTTTCTTCTAATTTTCAATAAATAATGTCATGAATAATCATGTTGAAGAAATACAGACTGGAATATATTGTCATTAACGATGTTTTGGAAAAATATATCTGTACACAGATCTTATGTTATAAACAAGCATATTCCAATTTATATGGGATTTTACATTTATTCCCTTATCTCTTTAACTTTGTTCTTTTGAACGTCACACAAGAAAGCTCTCCAACTCCCAACACTCCAGTGCCATGAACAAATAGAGCAGTCCAGTGGCAGAGTAAAAGGATAGAATAACTACTTTGATGTTCACACTGTAAGAAAATAATTCCTAAAAGCCAATGAAGAAAAGGGCATCACAAGCCCGTTGGAGAAGCACAGTCCCTGCAGATACCATTCATTAGATGAGGCTCTCCCAAAGCATCACACACTCAACTTAGAATTAGGTAATCCTAGAGTTCCGGCAACTACACATTAGGGAAGTGTTAAATCTGAAGCAAGAAATCAGGCAATCAAGACATCTAATGAGCTCAGCTTCTAAGACAGTACAAAACCAGTACTATTCTAGATGTATAGAAAAGAAATTAGCCCTGGCTGGTGTGGCTCAGCTGATTGGGTGCCAGCCTGCAAACCGAGGGGTCACCTGTTGGGCTCCCAGTTGGGACACATGCCTGGGTTGTGGGCCCGGTCCCCACTCGGGGACATGCAAGAGGGAATTGGTCAATGTACCTCCCACGCATGATGGTTCTCTCCCTTTCTCCCTCCCTTCACCTCTTAAAAATAAATAAAATCTTTAAAAAAAGAAACTAATTCATTACAAGAAATGAATTCATTAGGCCCTAACACTCAGGGCATTAGGGCTTGATTTCCTCACAGACCCCCATTGAGAAAGGCTGCTCTGGAAGGTGCTGTTCACACATAAAAGGAAATAATTCACCATCAATGTGGCAAATCCATCACTGCATAATGGAAACATATGACACGTGGATTTCTGAAAACTTTTCTATTTTATTCTCTGAGGTCTTTTGCTCAGAACACTGTAGAAAATTATTAGAATGTTAAGTTTTTCCAGCCCAACTGAAAACAGAAGCTTAAAAAACAAAAATAGAAAAAGGCAACCCACTGGTTTAGTTATAAATAATGATTTCATAGGACAGTGAATCAGGTAGATGACGGAGGATTTACACGAGCCCAAAATAACAATCAGATCACACAAAAAAGTGAATATCCTTCTGATATTATCATAGACTTACTCCTTTTAAGTATCAGTTATTTTCTGCCATCTATACCACATTATGGATCAAAATTCTTTCTCTAGCATTTTCTCTAACAGAATGAGAAACTAGAAATCAAAGGCATTACATGAGTTTTCAGAAGCTTGTTTCCAACACTGTCCCAAGGCTCTTCAGGGCCACGCTAGTTGGGGGCAAGACTGCTCCCCGCCGGGATGAGCACATTGGCCCTTCTCCACTTCCACACTGCATTATGTCAGGGCACCTGCCTAATAGTGTAAGCCCATAAATGCACTAAAGTAATGAGTAACAGACAGAAAAAGTAGCTTCATGCTACTGAAAATATGACCTAGCATTTGAAAAATGTAGTTTTAGATAATTTTTAAAGAACATTTTATTGATTACCCTACTACAGTTGTCCTGTTTTTTCTCCCTTTATCCCCCCTGCCCTGCACCCTCCCTCCCCCCAGTATTCCCCTCCCCACTTAGTTCATGCCCATGGGTTGTACATACAAGTTCTTTGGCTTTTCCATTTCCTATACTATTCTTAACCTTCCCCCTGTCTATTTTGTACCTACCCATTATGCTTCTTTTTTTTTAAGAAAATATCTTATTTATTTTTAGAAAGAGGGGAAGGGAAGGAGAAAGAGAGGGAGAGAAATATCAATGTGCGGTTGCCTCTTGCACGCCTCCAACTGGGGACCTGGCCCAAAACCCAAGCACATGCCCTGATTGGGAATGGAACTGGCAACCCTTTGGTTCACATCCTGTGCTTGAAATGAACTGGCGACCCTTTGGTTCACAGCCCGTGCTCAATCCACTGAGCTACACCAGCCAGGGCCCATTATGCTTCTTATTCCCTGTACCCATTTCTCTTTTCTTCCTCTTCCCCCTCCCCACTGATAACCCTCCATGTGATCTCCATTTCTGTGATTCTGTTCCTGTTCTAGTTGTTTGCTTAGTTTGATTTTGTTTTGGTTTGTTTTTTTAAGTTCAGTTGTTGATAGTTGTTTGTCATTTTACTGTTCCTAGTTTTGATCTTCTTTTTCTTAGATAAATCCCTTTAACATTTCATATAACAAAGGCTTGGTGATGATGAACTCCTTTAACTTGACCTTTTCTGGGAAGCACTTTATCTACCCTTCCATTTCTATTTTTTTAGATATTTGTATTTATTTATTTTTTAGAGAGGTGAAGGGAAGGAGAAAGACAGGGAGAGAAACATCAGTTTGTGATTGCCCCTCATGTGTCCCCAACTGGGGACCTGGCCCGCAACCCAGGCATGTGCCCTGCCGGGATTTGAACCAGTGACCCTTTGGTTCACAGGCCTGTGCTCAATCCACTGAGCTACACCAGCCAGCTACTCTTCCATTCTAAATGTGAGCTTTGCTGGACAGAATAATCTAGGTTGTAAATTCTTGCCTTTCATGACTTTGAATATTTCTTTCCAGTCCCTTCTTGTCTGCAAGGTTTCTTCTGAGAAATCAGCTGATGGTCTTATGGGCACTCCTTTGTAGGTAACTGTCTCCTTTTCTCTTGCTGCTTTTAAGATTCTCTCTTTATCTTTAATCTTGAGTAATTTAATTATGATGCATCTTGGTGTGTTTCCCAAAGACCCACTGCCACCTCCCCTGGTCCAACTTCTTTGGGACTCTCTGAGCTTCCTGGACTTGCACATCTAGTTCCTTTGCCAGATTGGGAAAGTTTTCATTATGTTTTCAAGTAAGTTTTTAATTTCTTGCTCTTCCTCTTCTCCTTCTAGCACCCCTATGATCCAGTTGTTGGAACATTTAAAGTTGTCCCAGAGGTTCCTAAGCCTCTCCTCATCTTTTTGAATTTGGTTTCTTCCTTCTGTTTCAATAGTTAATTCGAGTCCTGGTTTCCTTCCCTTTGCTGTTGGCTCCCTGTATATTTTCCTTTATTTCACTTAGTATAGCCTTCACTTCATTTTGCAACCATACTGAATTCTGTGAGCATCCTGATTACCAGTGTTTTGAACTGTGCATCTGATAGGTTGGCTCTCTCCTTATTGCTTAGTTTTTCTGGTTTTGATCCGCTTTCACTTGGGCCGTATCTCTGTCTCAACGCACCTGTTACATTGTAAGGGGCAGAGCTCAGCTCTTGCCCCACTTTCAGTTATTTCTCCTGCTACCCAAAAATTGGGCTTTATGCTGATTCCCGGGTAGGTGGGCTTGTGTACATTCTAGGACCCTGTGGGTCCCTCCAACGGACTCTCCTGTTGAGACTGGGAGTTTTTCTCACCACCACAACCTCCACAGATTTTTATAGCCAGAGGTTTGAAGACTTAGTTTCCCACACTGGAACCCTGGATTGTGCGGTCTCACTCCCCAGTTGTTCCTCCTGGTTTGTATCTGCATGCAGATGTGGGACTGCCCAGTCCACCTACCCCCACCTTGCCACGCATCCTCTCTACCCCTCCTGCCCATCTCCACCCCTCGTACCGGCCTGGATGTTTATCTTCTTGGTTATCAGACTTCCATATAGTTTGATGTTCCAGCAGTCCTGATTGTTTTTTCTTTTTAAATTGGTTGTCATCCTTCTTTTGGTCGTGTGAGGAAGCGAAGCGTATCCACCTACGTCTCCACCTTGGCTGAAGTCGTTTTAGATGATTTAAAATTTATGTCAAATTTAGTAGAAAACTGAAAGGGTTTTCTTTTTCCTCTTCCTTACATAGTTCTTAATTATGTCCTTAAAGCCTTTCTAAGAGTTTCCAAACAGCAACCATCAGGCTGGCAGTTCACAGATCCTTTTACTATATTAACAACTGGACGGATAACTGCAATGAAAGAACTAACAAATTCCCGAGGAGTTACCTCAAGGACTTTTCAGACACAATGTGAAGCATGTATATTTTCATATGGTGGAATACGGCTTTAATACACAGAACAAAACTTTTAATTTGTGAATAAAATGTGGTCAAAATACAAGACTACACTGAACATATGTGGAAAAGATATTTAATTGTAAAATAGAAAAGTAGGCCAGAGTACAGTTTTAAGGGTAATTGCTTCTTTTACAGTATAGGTAATCTAGAAGGACCTTAGGGTTAAACATTTTCATAAAGCAATAAAACATCAATGCAAAAAATTAAGCAAGGAACATGGTTTGAAGTTCCATTTTACAAAAGTGAATGAACAGTATGTCAGAGTTGAATGTTCATCTATTGTGGAATTCGACAATACTGTGATGAAAGCAGGTCACAGCACAAAGGGCTTTTAGAGGAAAAGGAGAAGTTAGGGCAGACCTATCTAGAGCATCACTATAGTATAAAAAGTTCTTGTTCTACGTACAAAATCATTTTTTTCCGTAAGAATCATTTCCTGGAGAAGGGAGGGGAATGAATCCATGAAATATTTCAGAAACCCATATGCTTAGAGTTTTCCAAAAACATTATCTTAAAATGTACTGCCTTAAAGTGCTTTCACGTGGAAATCATGATGGAAGGCACAGAATACAGTTTCACGTCCCCACTTCGAAATTTTCAAAAAAGCATAGATTTTTGTAGTTTGCTAATTCAAGTTATCTTGTAAGCTGCTCCTTCCAAGAACACTATCATTCCAATAAAACCAGTGGCTAGCTTACTTAGTTAAGATGACCCTACAGAATAAAAGGGTGTTCCCCCAAGTAACTTTTATCATCTTTGTGGGAAAAATACCTATGCAAGTGATGCAATCTGAAATTATAAAACATGCAGAATATGTACAAACACAAAGTTTTAAAAATATTTGCTTCATATACATGTAAATCTACTTGGGTATAGCTGAAGTTGAACAAATATAAAAATTTCTTTTCTAAAAAATGTTTTCAGAGAATCTGAGACAACTTAAAGCTGTACAGAGATTTCCTGGGAGAAATCTCCTCTTCATATAGAAGTTTACACCTACAGGAGTAATTCCAGCATCAGTCCACCACATAATTATTACACATTTGGTCTAACCAACACCGATCACCCTTAAAACTGTTCTGTTTCTGAGAAATTAAGGTTCATACTAAAATCAAAAGGAGTTCACAAAAACAGTGGCTTATTGTGTTTTTGGATTTCTTCAACAATCTTTACCAACTCATTTAGAACTGTAAAAAAAGAAAAAACAAAAACTATTTACAGAATTCAGTTTTAAATACATTTGACAACTTCTAGTTTTATGTTACAAGAATTCAGACTGCATGGCTTAAGTCCAATTACCAATCTGTAGTCTCTTCTATTATCCTGTCTTCCCATGACTGCACCTTACTGTGTACAGTTCAAGATTGTACTCTGTCTTGACCAAAAGTAAACTCAAACCATACGTTCATTTCAATTAAACAGCTTCTTTATTAGTCTGAAGACGAGTCATAGCTTCTAATTTCTGTCTGTAGGCCTCTGCTTCTTGTTCTTTCTTAAGAAGCTGCTGTCGGTATTTTTGGGCTTCTCGATTTGCTTCATCCAGCTGTTTCTGAAGAGCTTCTCTCTCCTAATTTAAAACAAAAAGCTTTTTTCAATTTTTGCACAAACACATCATTAACATCTACAAGCATGCATCCTTTAACAAGAAATGTGTAGTAGCTAAAAGTAGTCATTTATTGGTATTTCCTAGACATCTTGCCTTTTCAACCAATTCACTAATTAAAGCACCCAAATATATACAATCATACCTCTTCACATCTGTAGTTTTTCCTGAAGGTAATACTTACAAACAATATTTATTGAGCACGCATTATATGACAAAACAAGGTGATGTCCAATGACAAGCCTCTAAGATAGATATTATGCCCATTTTACAGATGAGGAAAATGATGCTCAGATATGATGTAGCTTTCCCATGGTAATAGACTAAGGTATCAGATTTATGAGATTCTAATATTTCTGTATTTAAAACTATATTTCTCTGTGATAGCAAGCAAGAGTCCTCATCTCTAAAATGACAAGTAGTGGTCTAATTAATGTTTCCTAAATTATACTATTTTACCAATCAATAAAACACTAATTTCTATATTGTGACTTGTTAAATAACACAGGTATAAATGTATTAAAATCTTCAATGAGTTGAGAGCTGACTCAAATCTGGTCCTCCTCAGTCTGCCTCTATTCAGTTACCAAAGGAAAAACATTTTAAAGATTCTTTTCCCATATCTAGTAAGCACATAGACAAAAGCTCAACCTGCACACGCTCAAGCTCAAATTACAGAGGCCCAACACCGATTAGTGAGGTGGGGACTGAGGGTTAGACTATTAATCACAAGAAAGGCCAGCCTCACACTGGACAGGACATTTGACCAGAGGTCAGCATCTTGCCAGGGAAGAGGACAGTATGAGAGTCTCTTCACTGCCCCCATTGACCCTTGTCCATTGTGAACACCAAAAATTCCCTCTTCACTATTCACATGGTCCACAAGGGGGAGCATATCTAATACTCCTACCTTCCGGCAATCTCATTCCCTTCCCCACACTGGGAATAAAGCTACATCGAATATTTATTTTACCCATGAGTTCATCAAATGTGGGAGTGACTGATTATACAGAGTCTTCAAATCTTCCAATTACACAAAATGTATAAGAAGAAGAAAGGTGTGTCTTTCACCTGCAATTTAAGAAATGCCCAAGCTCTACCCTGCTACCTTTTTCTTACCCACTTCTTACCCTTATACTGCAGGCAAGGTGAAAGAGCAGGAACAAATCAGAAAAGACACCCAAAAGATGAACCTCATGGAAGCAACCAATGCCAGTCCCCTGGCAGTGAACCATGGAGGCCTCTGAGCACACCAACGGGGAGAGCAGGAGATGGGTGCTGCTTCCCAGGAGCTAGGCTCCCACCACCAGCTGGAGCACTTACAGCCACTCCTCAGGGCTTTAAAATTCCCCGTGTTAAGAACTAAGATCCTTTGGTAGCCAAAGTTTTGAATATGGAGTAAAAAAAAACCAAACTTGTCCTGATTTGACAGAAAATACTAGAATGGACAATCTTAAGGTATCTTCTAGTATTAGCTATTTACTAACATTTAAAGAGAGCAAGGGATTCACAATAATTTCAAAAGATGAGAGCAAACTGAGTGAGGGCAACAGTCTACAGTGAATACGGTTTAATCCTATTTTCCTTACTGTATATTTTGATTGCAATTAGTAGAATATATCTTAATATAAATTGAAAGCATAGTTAGCATTATTAAAGTTTGTGTTCTCATTTTTTATTTCTCAGATACACAGGTATTGGGGGAATCTTTTTGGCATCTCACTTTTCAAACCAAATAAAAATCTCTAAACAGTGGAAAATATTATTTATTTTACTCGAAAGATCCCGTTTCTAAATTTATTTGTCAAACATTTACTGAACATATGTCACATGCAGGATACTTCCTTAACGCCAACAGTGACTCCATTGTTTTGTAGGTAAACAGTGCGACTGACTGACATTTGAGATTTGTATTTACTGGTGAAAGGTAATGCCAATCTGATGGCTTTGACCTTTTACACTAAAACCACAGTAAAAGCACTTCTGACATTTTTAAATAAACATACTTTAGCCTACTAATATGTAATACTCAAGTATTTTTCCTTTAACAGTCTAACATTGAAGAATTCTAAGAAAAAGAAATTCTGCTAAGATTTGGTAGCAATAAAAGAAAATATTTGTCTTACACAACGAGTCCAAACCCACACAATATATTACTATCACTTCCAGCAATGGTATAACAGGCAAGGAAAGACTTGAGTTTGCTTTTTCATTTTCAAACAAGATTCTTGAATTCTGCTTCAGCTAATAGCAATGATCTCTGAACAGTTTCACCGTTTTTATTATGTAATTTTCCAATATTCAAATTTACTTTACTTCAGCTATTATGAAGCAAAAAATCATTATGGTGATTTATCTTCTACCCTATCTCAATATAAATTTTAGAAGGTAACAATAATGGCAACTAACATATACTGAGCATTCACCACACGCCTAGCATCACACTGGCACTTCGCATCAGTTCTTTAACAACAACAATCTGACAATGTGGGCACTATCACTGTCCCCTTTTCACTGATATGGCACCAGGTCTTGAAGGGTTAAATTATCTTGACCAAAATCACACAATCAGAGAATTATGAAATATAATTCAAATCTAAATCTGATTCCAGATCCATATTCTTAACTATTAACTGATTGTTTTTTACAGAGAGAAACTGGGCAGGGTGTACAAGCTCTCCACTTGCTGTGTATAAACGTCAACTTTCTAAGTGCCATAGGCCAGATAAGATCCTATTTTTACAAATAAAGTTTTATCAAAATACAGCCATACCTACTCATTTCCAAACTGTCTATGGCCGCTCACCTGCCACAATGGCAGAATAGAGTAGCAAAACACAGACTAGATAGCCCATAAAGCCAAAAATATTAGCTATCTGGCCCTTTACAGAAAAATTTTGCCGACTCCAGCCCTAGAGAAAAAGAATTATCAAAAAGGGATGACTACAAAAAAATGTTTAAACTTCAATAGATCAAAAGGTTATTCATTAAAAGGAAGCAGACTGAAAAAAATCTGCATCAAATGAAACATTATATAAAGTTTCTAGAAATTAATTTTTAGAAGAACATTATGGATCCCAATCTATCACTGGTTAAAAGACACAAACTGTTCATTAAAAATAAAATTTGCTAATAAACATATTCATACTTAATCTCCATGGTAAAGAAAAGGTAAAGGGATTTCCTGAATTCATACAATTAAGTAATAATAGAAAAAAATCTATTATTCCTAATGTACCAATTATATCTTCTTCCTCCCACATGTACAAAGAACAGTTTTAACTTCAATTCAATAGGCTAGTGTTTGTTTATGGAAGAAATCCAAAAACAGCACACTTCTTCCAAAAATATATCATATAGCCCTGGCTGGGTAGCTCAGTTGTCTAGAGTATCATCCCAGTACGTCAAGGTTGTGGGTTCAGTGCCCAGGTCACTGGTCATGGCACATACAAGAATCAACCAATGAATCTGTGTGAGTATGTGGAACAACAAATCGGTGTTTCTCTCTCTTTCTCTCCCTCCCTCCTTCTCTCTTCCTTTCTCTCTCTAAAACAATAATAAAAAATGCGGTTCTTTTGTGTGTGTGTGTGTGTGTGTGTGTGTGTGTGTGTGTATATATATATATATATAGTATAGTAATATCAAGGGGTGATAAAATGATATACATATTGCAATTTGGTCTTACTTATACCACTCCTCTGGAAAAACAACAATTTCATTTCTTATATTGCTACAATGCAGACAATAAAAGCCACATTTATATTCTTAACACCTTCTTTGCGGACAGTCACTCTGGCAGTTGCAGACGCACACACGGAGAAACCCAAACATGTCATACTCTACGTAACGAGTTCTTTTTTATTTCCTTCAGAGCAGAGTTTCTCCACCTCAGCACTGATATCCTTGGAGCAGATAATTCCTTATTGTGGGGGGCTGTCTTGTGCATCACTGCAGGATGTTTAGCAGCCTCCCTGGCCTCTACCCAAATGTCAGTGGCACGCCCCTGGTTGCAATAACCCAAAATGTCCTCAAACACTGCCAAATGTCCCCAAGGGTCAAAATTACCTCAGTTGAGAACCATTGCCTTAGACTTTTTAGATGAATGGCCAAACTGTCACTTAGAGAAGAGTATAAAAATCTGCCCCCCAAAAAATAAATTCAAAAGAACCACTTCATGTATTATAAGGAAATGACAACCTGGTTTGATGAAAACACCAGAGGTCTCTTTCCATCCTATAAACCCAGCCCATCTCTACCATCTAACTCATTGTATGCTTCCGGATCTCTCTGTAATAGCTCTAAGAGATCGTGCAACTGTGGCCTCAAATTTCTGCTGATGGGGACTAGGATTTCCATCACCAGAAAACTCCAATTACTAAAAACACACCAAACCAAAACCACTCCTCTTCATACCAAGTTAAAACTCTATCCCCTAAGTTCTAGCGCCTTGGTTCTAGTTAATTCATACACCTCGATTCACACATTCCTGTTATCTGCAATTATTCTCTCTGGTTTCTGAAACACTGTAAGAGAGGAATTAGGTGGAACTTTAAGGAAAACAGCAACTCTCATGTTAGGTAAATACAAGTAAAGGATGCACACTCAATGTTTTAAAAATACAATTGATTGCATTTAGCAAGTTTATGACTTAATAAAAATTCCAATAATTTAAAAATGTTTCATTACATAGGTAAAACAAAGTATACAACAAAATATTTTCCACCTTATATACCAGAAATAAAGATCATCTGACATATCAGGAAAAAGATATTTAAAAAATTACTAAATAATAAGTATATAATACTGTTCAATGGACTAAATTGTCAGTTTGTGAGTAAGCTCTTCAATGTACTGCCCTGGCCGGGTGGCTCAGTTAGTTAGAGCATCATCCAGCCAAGGATGCGGCTCGATCCCCAGTCAGGGCACACACAAGAGTCAACCGAGGGGTGCATGAATGGGTGGAGCAAGGAGTCCATCTCTCTCTCTCTAAAATCGATACAACAAATGTTTTTGAAAGAATTTCAGTGTACTAAACATCACTCTGAAAACAATAAAACAATTCGCCCTTACTAATTAAAGTGATGATTTTACCAAATATTATGGTTATACCATGAATCAGACCATCTTTTCAATTCAAAAATTCTTTGTGATTGTGGACAAAGATACATCAGTCTTACACCTAAATGATTCTGGCAAAGATGTTTTCTAACTGTCCTCAGTCAGAATCATGTTGCCTTTTAGTGACTTTACAAAAATAACCCTGTCCAGGTAAGAGGGAGGGTAGGCAGACACGCTTCCCTTCCTCACAAAACCAAACGAAGGACCACAACCAATTTAAAAACAAAAAACAACTGGAACTGCCAGAAAATCGAACTATTTGAAAGTCCGACAACCAACGAGTTAAAGAAGAAACATTCATCCAGACTGGTAGGAGGGGTGGAGACAGAAAGTCAGGGCAGCGAGGAAGTAGGATAAAGCGGCGGCAGCTAGCAGACCAGGCAGGCAAGGCAGCAGCTGGCTGACCCAGAGATCCCACAATCATGTGAGAGGAACAACTGGGGAAGGAGACAGACTGCCAACCCAGGGTTCCAGCACAGTAAACAAGCCTCAGAACCTCTGGCTGTAAAAACCCATGAGGATTATAGCAGAGGGAGAAACCTTCAATCTCACAGGAGAGTCTGTTGGAGAGGCCCATGGAATCCTAGAACATACACAAGCCCACTCACCCAGGAATCAGCACCTGAAAGGGCACAATCCACTTGTGGGGATCAAGGGAAGTGACAGAAAGTGGGGCAAGAGCTGAGCAAGCAGCACTGTTCCCTCTCTGACCTTCCCCCACACACAGGGCCACAACGCAGCAAAGAGCGGTGCCCCGCCCTGGGGAATACCTGGGGCTCTGCCCCTTATAACATAACAGTTGCACTGAGAAGGAGATATGGCCCAAATGTAAGAATGGATCAAAACTCCAGAAAAAGAACTAAGTGACAAGGAGATAGCCAACCTATCAGATGCAGAGTTCAAAACACTGGTCATCAAGATGCTCACATAAATGGTTGAGTGTGGTTGCAAAATAAAGGAAGAAGTGAAAGCTGTACAAAGTGAAGTAAAGAAAAATATACAAGGAAGAACAGTGATGGGAAGGAAACCAGGACTCAAATCAATGATTGGTACAGAAAGAAAAAATAAACATTCAACTGGAACACAATGAAGAAACAAGAATTCACAAAAATAAGGAGAGGCTTAGGAACCTCCAGGACATCTTGAAACATTCCAATATCTGAATCATAGGGGTGCCAGAAGGAGAAGAGGAAGAGAGAGAAACTGAAAACTTATTTGAACAAATAATGGAGAACTTCCCCAATCTGGCAAAGAAAATAGACTTCCAGGGAGTCCAGGAAGCTCAGAGAGTCCCAAAGAAGTTGGACCTAAGGAAGAACACACCAAGGCACATCATGATTACATTACCCAAGATGAAAGATAAAGAGAGAATCTTAAAAGTAGCAAGAGGAAAGGAGACAGTAACCTACAAAGGAGTGCCCATATGACTGTCAGCTGATTTCTCAAAAGAAACCTTGCAGGCAAGAAGGGGCTGGAAATAAGTATTCCAAGTCATGAAAGGCAAGGATCTACATCCAAGATGACTCTATCCTGCAAAGCTATCATTTAGAATGGAAGGGCAGATAAAGTGCTTCCCAGATAAGGTCAAGTTCAAGGAGTTCATCATCACCAAACCCTTATTACATGAAATGTTAAAGGGACTTATCTAAGAAAAAGAAGATCAAAACTAGGAACAGTAAAATGACAAACTCACAACTATCAACAACTGAACCTAAAAAACCAAACCAAAACAAAATCAAACTAAGCAAACAACTAGAACAGGAAAAGAATCACAGAAATGGAGATCACATGGAGGGTTATCAGTGTGCGAGTGGAAAAAAGGTACAGGGAATAAGCATAATTGGTAGGTACAAAATAGACAGGGGGTGGTTAAGGATAGTGTAGGAAATGGAGAAGCCAAAGAACTTGTATGTATGACCCATGGACATGACCTAAGGGGGGGAGGGATGCTGAAGGGAAGGAGGAGTGCAGGGTGGAGGGAGATAAAGGAGAGAAAAAAATGGGACAACTGTAATAGCATAACCAATCAAATACACTTTTAAAAAATCCTCCAAATCCTCCCTTTTCTATAACAAGAACCTTAAATTTCACCAACATTTACTATTCACATATACCAGATATTATGAATTTGTGTATAATGAGTATGTAACTTTTTCAGTTCTCATAAAAACTCCAAAATAACTTTTTGAATAACTTTATTTTCATTTGATATAACTTTATATCAAATCTGTGGGACATAATTTCATTTACAGTCATGTGAGAAAAAAAAACTATGAGGTAACTATAGTTGTTATACTTACTGGTTTACACTTATAATTTAGTTTGGGAAAGGGTAAAAAGTTGAATCTTATCAACAGCTAATCTAAGTTTAATTTCCTTAAAGCACTTAATAAGTAAATAAGCAGTTATCTATAGCTTTATAATAAATAACTCAGTTGACAAATATCAACCTTCTTTAAGAGGTTCCTCCAGCCCAAATAGGCATTTGTATT